>JACEIK010004337.1:18018-50726 GCA_018107945.1 Datura stramonium
TTTGTTGTACAGTATGGGTAGGTCGGGGCCCTGTCCCGATCATTTCTATCAGTATTCATAGAGGCTTGCAGATTGTATATATCTATCTCCCTGTGGTCAGGTGAGCCGGTCGTGTGAGGCCGTGCATTGTGTTTAGTTGTTTAGTATTCTTGTTTATGTTGGCCGTGTGGGGCCATAGTTTGATAGTAGTGGTGACCTTACCGGTCACGTAGTTATTCAGTATTCTTTATGTTGAGTTTCAGATGACTAGACAGCATGGTGGCCTTGTCGGCCCACATAGGTTCCTTGTTATGAGTATGTTTCTGGTTAGCTGTTATTGTATACATAGGTGGCTATAGGCCCAGTCGGCCGGAGGCTGTGTTTACAGCCGTTATATAGCCTGTTGTTTCCAAAAATCAGAAATAGAGCTAGCCAGGCACCCGATGTGCTTAGGCTCACCAGTCAGCAGTCCAGGTCCTACTAGGGCACCAGGTGCCAGTCATACCCCCCAAGGCGGGGCGTGACAATCATAACTGAATCGAATGACCTAAAGCTGAAAACTAATAATCATAAGTAAAACTGAACATTGGGTCAAACCTGTTGAAAACATAATGTCATGACTGATGAACACGCATAATTTAAATCATGAGGAATAATGGGAGACTCGTCATATAACCGACATTACCACGATAGAGCTTATGTGGTCCCGACTATCACACTAAAGTGGCCAGAGCCGTCCAAAGCCTTGTCAAGTCTAAGGACGATACCATGATATCGATATCACATTGAAGGCCCCTTGGGGGTAGGGGAAGCTAACAAGGAAGGTCCCAAATAATCTGAACATACCTACATTGGCGCGTAGTTATAAGTCATAGGATTGACAGACCCTTAGCCTACTCGGTGCTAGACGCTACTCCCAAAAATATGCATATGCTCTCCATCGTTTTTCAACGAAGCTAACAATCATCAAGTGATGAAGCTGACTCATAACATATATACATAAATTTGAAATCATAAGTCTTGGGCTCAAACCATACCACAAGCTTAAAATAGTGGTAGTTTAGAATCCAAAATCCATGTGGTAATCTAATAAATGTAGTTTAGATAAATCATGAAACATACTTGATCATATGGGCTTTCCCAATACTTAAACATGCTTGACATAGACTTGATCATTCGAAAATATGAACATAGACATGGGTAATTTGAAATCATACTTTCTTCATATACATCTCATCATGCTTGAAAACATATTTCATAGATCTCAACTTTCATGAACTTTCATGGATGGGCATCATAATTTATAAAACTTAAAAACATAATTAATAGTTAAAAATACTGTAAAATATGCCCATTAATAATAATTCAACATTAGAAATATACTTGGATCATACCCATTATTGAAACTTACAGAATTTGCATATTGGGTAAAAACCCCATAGATTCATCAACTAGAATTTTCATGAATAGAGAGGGTATTGGGAATGGGTGTGGACAATTACACCAATTCATAACCCTACATACCTGTAGAAATCTAATTTCATGACTCCCTTGATTTCCCAATGATAATTTTGGGAAGAACTTGAGGAATTCAGGCTTGATCACCCTTAGGAGCTTCTAGACTTGAATGCATGGAAGTGAATAGGCCTAGAATGAACTTACCCCTCTTAAAACACTCAATTCTTAGCTTAAAATGACGTAGTTTAGGCCTTAGGAACTTAGGAATTATGAAAAAGCCCTTAATAAATTTGCAGGGGAAAACACACCGCCAGTACCAACGAGGGACTAGACGATCTGTTACCGGAGAGGACAACTCGTGGCTTGCACTCGTCACCAACACTGGAAAGCTTACCCCTGCTGTTCATCACGAGGGACACCACAACTCGCAGTGTACCTGACGACTCATGGTGACTGGTCATGGGGAACACTGCCAATCGTCTCAACATCCACTTCAGCTCCTGATCATGACCATCCCAACGACTCATGGTCCTGACCACGAATCGTGCCTTTTCCCGTGGTCAACCCCCAGATCACCATCCGTAGCCATCTTATCCTCCACACAACAGTCACTTAACGACTCATGGCACACCCAACAGGTCACTGGACGACTCGTCCGGTGACCTGGTATAGGAAATCCTATTTTCTCTATTTCAACTCCCAGGTCTGATCTTTGGGTTTTCGGGGTATTACAGAGATGGTGTACTTCATTACCATGGTATATTATGTGATCCAGATATAGACGACTTGAGACAACGAATATTGGCAGAAGCACACAGCTCCAGGTATTCTATTATCCGGGTGCCACTAAGATGTATTGTGACTTATGAAAAAATTATTGCTAGAATGGCATGAAGAAGGACATTGCAGAATTTGTAGCTAAGTGTCCGAACTACCAACAGGTTAAGGTTGAACATCAAAGACATGGGGGTATGACTCAGGATATCAACATACCTACGTGGAAGTTGGAAGAAGTGAATATGGATTTCATTACAAGTCTACCTCGTACTCGTCGGCGACATGACTCCATTTGGGTAGTTGTAGACCATATGACCAAGTCAGCACACTTCCTACCGATTAAGACCTCAAATTCAATAAAGGACTATACTAGGCTATATATTCAGGAGTTCGTTACACTACATGGAGTTTCCTTGTCCATCATTTCAAATAGAGGTACTCAGTTCACCTCACATTTCTGGAAGTCATTTCAGAAGGGACTTGGCACTCAAGTCAAGCTCAGCACAGCTTTTCATCCACAGACAGATGGACCAGCTGACCGGACTATACAGATCTTGGAAGAAATGTTAAGAGCTTGTGTGATCGACTTCAAGGGCGGTTGGGATGATCACCTACCTCTTATTGAGTTTGCATACAATAATAGCTATCACTCTAGAATTTAGATGGCCCTATTCGAGGCATTATATGGTAGGAGTTTCAGGTCTCCTATAGGGTGATTTGAGATTGGTGAAATCCCCTTGATAGGACCTGATTCAGTATATGAGGCCATGCAGAAGGTTCAACTTATCAGGGAACGGCTGAAAACAGCTCAAAGCCGACAGAAAGCGTATGCTGATATAAGGAGAAGGGAGTTGGAGTTTGTTGTGGATGATTGGGTATACCTGAAGATATCACCTATGAAAGGGGTGATGAGATTCGAGAATAAAGGAAAGATCATTCCTAGATATATCGGCCCTTACAGAATCTTGACACGCATTGGTAATGTGGCTTATGAGCTAGAATTACTTGCAGAGTTAGCATTAGTGCACCCGGTCTTCAATGTGCCCTTATTAAAAAAATGTATCAGTGGCCCGACCTCCGTAGTGCCTCTAGAGAGTGTTTGTGTAACGGATAGTCTCTCTTACGTAGAAGTTCTAGTTCAGATCCTAGACCGTCAGGTTCATGTCACGACCCGAACAAGGCCCAGATCGAGACACGGACCCTAAAACTATAAATGGCCCCAAGTGAACCCATGGCATGAACATGACAACTAAAGATCATTATAACAAAGCTAATAACTAAAATCTAAAATAGCACGGACAATGCATGAAGCATAANATGGCATGAACATGACAACTAAAGATCATTATAACAAAGCTAATAACTAAAATCTAAAATAGCAGAAATTTCAATAACAAATGTTTATCCAATGGAAACATCATAATACAGAATCGGAAGTTGAATACACTGTTCTATGTTTGGAAAGCCTCTAACATACTGACGAGCTGATGGGACAACACCCAAACTAGCTCACTAGAAGTCTAAACCTAAAAATAACAACACTCGACTAACTGAAGATCCTAAAAGGATGAGGATTCACCAACAAGTTTTCTGGGATAAACTCTGGAGACTAGTTAGCGACAGGACTGAGTCTGAACATCTGAGCCTGTATCATAAAATGATATAGCATAGAGTATGCGGTTAGTAAATTGAATGTACTGAGTATGCAAGGTAAGTAAAACAAGTTAAGTAAGTATAAGCTGAAAACATGCATAACATAAATCATATCATTATAAGATTCTGAAGGTAAGGACTGCATGCTGAAATTTGAAAAAACATGATTAGACATATACGGAATTTCATAACTAAAATAAATGACCCAAAGCTGAAACTAATATTCATAAGTAAAACTGATAAACTGATCATTGGATCAAACCTGTTGAAAACATAATATCATAACTGATGAACATGCATAACTAAAATCATGAAGAACAATGGGAGACTCGCCATATAACCGACACTATCACGATAGAGCTTACGTGATCCCAATTATTATACTCTAGTGTGCAGAGCCGTCCAATCCTTATCAGCGCTAAGGGTGCTACCATGATATTGATATCAAGTTGAAGGACCATTCGGGGCAGGGTAAGCTCACAAGGAAGGTCCCAAAGTAACTTAATAATCCTATGTTGGCACGTAGTTCTGAAACTCAGGGTTTTCCTAAACCCCTAGCCTACTCGGTGCTTGACACTGCTCCCAAAAATATGCAAATGCTCTCCATCATTTTTAAACGAAGCTGAATCCATCATTTTTCAATGAAGCTAATAATGTAATAACATGCATAGTATGAAATCTGAATATGGGGAGCCTTGGCTCAAAATATACACAAGCTGAAAGTGGGAGTATAAACTCCAAAATCATGTGGTAAGCTGATATTAAAAAATTGAATTAAACTGTGAAAACATACTTAAATTATATGAGCTTTCCCAAACTTTAACATACTCAAAATAGACTTGATAGTTAAAATCATGGATTCATACATAGGTAATAATTCTTTGATGCTAGTTATCTCATCATACTTGAAAACATAGATCATATACTTGACTTTTCATGAAACTTGCATAATTGGGCATAATTCTTCTAAAACTTAAAATCATGAATTTATGATCAATTTGAACATAAAAATAGCCCATGAATCTTAAAACATCATTTGAAACATGAAGGGAATTTACCCATGATCTAAACATAGAGAATTTCATAAATTGGGTTAAAAGCCTATAAGTATCATGCACTAGAATTCAGGAACTTGAGAAGGGATTTGGGCATGAGAGTGAGGGGAAACTCTCATTCATGACTCTACATACCTTGGTAAAATGATTCTACACCCTTCCTTGAAAACCCAAGATATTTGAGGAAGAACTAGGAGAATTCTTAGATTTGATCTTCAAAGAAACTCTCTAAACTTGCATGCATGAGAGAGAATGATTTAGAATGGCTAAACCTACGTAAAACCTTCCTAACATAGCTCAAAACGACGTTTTTTAAGACTTAAGAGCTTAGGAATTACAAAAATTCCCTTACTAAATTCGCAGGAAAAATGACTCTGCTAGTCCTCATAGGGACTCCACAAGTCGTTAGGTGAGTCACGACCCTGAATTATGGACTCTACTGGAATTCAAACCTCCAACTCTACAACCTGTACACACCTCACTTAACGGGTCTTGAAGTAACACAACTATCCATGGCTCCACCAGTGAAGACCCCCTGTCCACGACTCGTGGGGTGAGCCACTGGATGAGTCATTGCCTACTGGATGACTCATCATCCCATTCGTTGCCAAGTCCCCCAAACCACTTCCAACCTCCAACCTTTTGTCTGCATAACGAGCCAAATCACGACTCATGAAGTGACTTCATGGGTCATTGGATGAGGCATCTTGTGACTTGGTGCAACATTTTCTTTCTTTCTCTACTGAAACCCTCGAGTCTGATTTTAGGGACTTTTGGGGCATTACAGTTTGTAAGCTTAGGAACAAGGAGGTCTCTTTAGTGAAGGTTTTATGGAGGACCCAGCTAGTTGATGGGAATCATAAGTAGACATGATGACTAAATACCCTCATTTATTCTATTCCAGTTCAGTTTCAGCATCATGTACTAAGTCCCTCTTTAGTACTCTATTCAGTATCGTACTCATCAGCTCTATTCATGCTTTTAATGTGCACTCTAGTTGCATCAACTCAGTTAGTAAACCTATATTCAGATTCAGTCACTCCTTTAGAAATTATTTATTAGTCATTAGTTCGGGATTCAATTTCTTTACCCAGCCTTCCAGTATGCTTATTCTATATTCGAGGACAAATATTTCCAAGGAGAGATATTTTAACACCCCAAAAGTCCCTAAGATCAAAATAGGGAACTGAAAATGAAGAAAATAGAAAAACCTACACCAGGTCATAGAACAAGTCATGGAGTGACTCGTTGTGTGACTCAGCGGGTCGTTAAGTGACCTATCATGTGTGCCTCAGTTGGTGAATATTGGGATTTCCTGGGGACTTAACAAGTTGGGGGATGAGTCATGGTGCCACTTCACAACTTGTCAAATGAGTTGTCTCTGGAAGGGGTGGAAGAAGAGAAAATTCCAGTGATAAAGATGAGTGGTGGTGATG
Organism: Datura stramonium; assembly: GCA_018107945.1. Classification (NCBI taxonomy): domain Eukaryota; kingdom Viridiplantae; phylum Streptophyta; class Magnoliopsida; order Solanales; family Solanaceae; genus Datura; species Datura stramonium. The sequence continues at coordinate 24,377 of JACEIK010004337.1, forward strand.
AGTCATTGTGACACCTAACGAGTCGTTAGGTGTCCCGTGGGGTGAGATGGATGGTTGAAAACTTGAGTTTCAGAGTGTCGTAGTGTGTGGTAAAACGATATATTAGGAGTCATGATGAATCATTGGGTGAAGTAGTCAAATAAGCTCAGAAAAGGAGAAAAAGTTGTCAGTGGCAACGAGGGAACGCCACGAGTCATCTAGTGACCTAACGACTCATTAGGTCCCTTGTGGTGACTGGCAGTAGGATTTTAACAGTCCAAATTCCAGGGGCATTTTTGTAACTTTCTATTATTTTAACTCCTAGACTACATCATTTTGGGATAAATTAGCAGGGGCTAAAGGAGGTTAGTCGATCTTTCTCTCTCACCTCTCTCAAAATCTCTTGGAAACATTATGGGAAAAAAGCACAAACTTCTCAGAACAAGCTATGGCAGTCAATCTTTCTTTTCATATTCTCAAGGACTTTCTCAAGGATCCTTCTCCGGGTATGTGGGATTTCAACAAGAGAACCTCAAAACTCTTATAGAAACCCTATCAATTCTAGTTCTCTAAAGATCAAGGTTAGGGTTGTTCTTCAGTTGATTATGAATTTTCCTTCTTGCCATGATTCTTGTGAAATATTGAATGTTATTACTAGCTATGATTCATATTGATATATTTTCCATGAAATATGTGTTTTAGCCCTAATCTTGAAATGAAATTGAAAGAGTCTTGCATAATTGTCCAAATATGAATGTTGCTTGATTCTGATAGATCTTTTAATCACCATGATAGTACAATTATGTGAACAGTAGCTAGATTATTGCTTGTTCAGTCTCAGTCAGTACTTATCTCTCTTAGTGCCTTATGGAAATGTCATCTGATAAGTTTGACTATATTCAGTCTCTTGAGGAGTTCAATAAAACTCCATAGACTCAGTCATCAAGTTGTTCTTTAGACGGTTATGACGCATTCAGATAAAGTAGCTCTAGCCAGTCTTAGAACACTTAGCTTCCAGTTATCAGGTCTTTTTGACTCTCACGGTACTTCCAAATAAGTATTCCTGACTTTAGTCTTAGGACAACAGTTTCAAGCTATCGTCCTAGTTAGTCAACAATTAGAATTTCCATTAGGAGCAGAACATAACACCGAGCGGGTCGGGGTTCATAGCACCAAGTTTCCTAGAACTATGTTTCCATCATAGGTTATTAGCTTGAATGGGCATCAAATAGTGATCACCAAGTTCAGCTACTATACCCTGGCAAGGTATAGTGGGCCTTCTCTGATGGGGGGTATACATCGGACTCCACGTCTAACTCACGTGGTTACATATTGGTTATAGTTCTCCCATAGTATAGTACAGTACAGGTCAGTTCAGTACAGTCACAGTCTTCAATTCAGTTCAATCCTCCAAGTTCCCGGATGTGTCTATGACCTTCAGTCAGTTGTTTGTATTCACAGCATTTTGAGCTTTTGTGGATGATTTTAGTATCTATGATTCTAGTTATGGACTTTGCACATCCTGTCAACACTGCTTTTTTTTAGATTTTTCAGTATTCTTATACATAGATTCATATTTTACTTACTCAGTATATTCAAAGTACTGATGCATACCTTCTAGGCTATATCGTCTTATCATACAGGCGCATGTTCTCAGACTCAGCACCATCAGTAGTCTTTCTCCAATGACGTTCAGCAAACCTCTATGGTGAGTCCTCATTTGCCGTGGGCTGAATGTATCTTTTCTAGATATTTTACTTTGTTACTAGTTTCATACCTTAGAGTTAGTTGGGGACTTATCCCAGCAAGTCACCAGTTTCTTAGTTGGCTTTCAGACAAAGTTAGTAGTTCAATACATTATCTGTTGTTGTTATTTAAGACATTTATCTAAGTAATGATTTCAAAACTTCCGCTTACAACTTATTTTAAATATTTAAGTAGTATGCTATGCCATGGGTTAGCTTGGGGTCATTTGGGGCCCTAAGTACCACGTCGCGTCCATGGTGCAAACTGAGGTCATGACAAACATAGTCCAAGTGTGTATCATGGAGCCTGACCTGTACCCCTGGTCGGGAGGGTATTCATACCTTGCCAAGGGTAAGAACTATTAAGGTGTGATATCACTTATAAGCCCAGCAGCGTAAGGGAGACACTCTCAATAGGCGAGGACACCTTAGGCTAGTGGAAAAGGAGACACTCTCTACTGGCAAGGACCCCTTATCCTACGGTGGCACGTAGTTCTAAGACCTGGGTATGTTGAATCTCAGCCTACTCGGTGTTATGTACTCTTTCCAAAACCATATATAGTGATCATATTCATCTTAAAATGTGGGTTTTGCATGGGCTAGTTTAAAATAACATGATAGATTCATAAACTTCTTGACATACCTGAACTAGCCATGAGAATATTGCGGAAAATATAGCCATAATGCATAAGCTTGATATTCATGAGATTCATACATAGTTGTGTAAGTCATGCTAACTTGAAAATAAAGAATCATGAAATATTTTCATAGAAATCATAAATCATAAATCATAAGTAGAATCATGAGAGAATCAAATTTATAAGAGATAATAGAGTTTTGCATAAATTCATGAAAATCATAATTGTAGACTTGAAGAATTTAGATTCATGAAATTAGACTTGAAATTGGGCATGAGGGTGGAAGAAATCCACCATTTATGATCACACATACCTAGCTTGAAGAGTCCTTGACACTAGCTTAACATCTAAGAGACTTGGAGAAGAAGAAGAACCTAGTTGCTTGAGAGCCTTGAGGGAATTTAATCTTCAATCTATGGTCTTAGGAAGGGAATGAGAGTATAGGATAAGTTTAACCCTTGAATACCCCTCTTAAGAATCCAAAATGACCTGGTTTAGGAGTTAAATGCATAGAAAGTTACAAAAATACCATTAGGAGCTCGTATTAAAAATCTGTCAGTCCAATGCCATGAGTCGTACCACGACTCGTGGTGACACTTCGTGGTCACTGGAGCCATGTTGGTCGATCTTGGGTCCCCTTCTCATGACTCCTCTGTACCATTCATATCATCATGGTACGATTCGTATGATCCTCTCATGGTTACTAGGATAAAATTTTAGTTGCTTCTCCGAACTCCATCTCACGAGTCTTGGTATGATCCACATCGCTTTATCACGACTTGTACTAAGACTTTTACTAAGGGAAAAATTTAGTTTTTCTACTGGTTCATACTCCAAATCTAGGGTCTAGTCTTAGGGATTTTTGGGGTGTTACATTATTTCCCCCTTGGGAACATGCCTCCTCGAAAGGAGACTAAATAAGCTGAAAAGATAGGGAAAGAGATGCAATCTCAAAACTGAATGCAAAACAATGAATACTGATGGAGTGATTGACTCCGAACTAAGATACATAAACTGTACTGAATTCATGAATCATACATGCATACTAAGATATGAGAGGAACTTGATGGACATGAAACTGATATGAAACTATTAGAGTACTAAAGAAGAAACTAGTACCTCATGTTGAAGTTGAGTTGGGAGGGAAGAGATGAGGGTAGTTGGCCATTATATCTGTTTCGACTTCTCATGTAGCTCTCTATACAAGTTGATTCCTCCAAAGGACTTTCATTGAAGCGACCTCCTTGTTCCTCAACTTTTGAACCTAATGATCAAGAATCTCAATCAGAACCTCTTAATAAGTGAGGCTATCATTCGCACCAATACTCTCTACAAGTACTACTAGAGCTGGATCGCCAATGCACTTCTTCAACAAGGACACATGAAAAACTGATGCACCGATACTAACTCTACGGGAAACTCCAACTCATAGGCCACATTGCCAACACGTCTCATAATCCTATAAGAACCAACATATTGTGGACTAAGCTTCCCCTTATAGCCAAACCTCATTACCCCCTTCACGGGTGACACCTTCAGAAACACCCCGTCATCAATTGCGAACTCAAGCTCTCTCCTTCTCATATCTGCATAGGATTTCTAATGACTCTGATCTATTTTCAACCTTTGTCTAATAAGTTGAACCTTCTCCATAGTCTCATGAATTGAATCTGGCCCTATCAATGTAGTCTCACCTACCTCAAACCATCTAATAGGCGATCTACACCTCCACCCATAAAGAGCCTCAAACAGAGCCATCTGAATGCCAAAGTGGTAACTGTTATAACAGGAAAACTCAATGAGAGGCAAATGATCATCCCAATTACCTTTGAAATCAATCACGCAAGCTCTCAATATGTCCTCTAGAGTCTGAATGTCCACTCAGCCTGACCATCTATCTATGAGTGAAAAGTGTGCTAAGCTTAACCTGAGTACCAAGGCCCTTTTGAAATGACTTCCAAAATTATGAGGTGAACTAAGTATCCCTATTGAAAATGATAGACAAAGGAACCCCATGCAACCTGACTAACTCTTGAATGTAAAGTCTAGCATAATCCTTGTTGAATATGTAGTCTTAACTGGTAGAAAATGTGTTGACTTAGTAATCCAGTCTACAATCACCTATATCGAATCATGCTAGTGGTGTGTACGAGGTAAACCTGTAATAAAGTCCATGTTTATCTCCTCCCACATCCAATTAGGAACACTAATATCCTGCACCATACCTCTTGGTCTCTGGTGCTCAACCTTAACTTATTGGCAATTTGAACATTTAGCCACAAATTCTGTGATATCCTTCTTCATGCCATTCCATCAATAGACTTCTCATACATCATGGTACATCTTGGTGGTACCTGGTGGATAGAATATCGAGAATCATGAGCCTCTCTCAACATTCACTCTATCAGGTCATCCATATTCAGAACATATAATTGACCGTGATATTGGAGTACACTATCTCCCTCTTGGGAGAAAACCTCCGCCCTCTAATTTTGGACTTCTTCCTTCAACTTAATTAAGATAGGGTCCTCATCCTGTTTCACCTTCATTTTTGTCACAATGAAGATTTCAAACCATTTTGCACACTGACACCACCATCTGCTTAATTTGTAAGTCGAACCCCTAAGAAAGCAAGCCTATGACCATCTCTAGCCAACTCCTTCTTTCCATCTTACATATGAGCTAATTCTCATAGACAACCTACTAAGAGCATCCGCCCCTACATTGGCCTATCCATCGGTCTGTGGGTGGAAAGATGTGTTGAGCTTGATCTGAATACCAAGTCCTTTCTAAAAAGACTTCCAAAAGTGTGAAGTGAACTGAGTACCCCTATCTGAGATGATGGACAAGGGAACCATCGTGTAGTCTGACTAACTCCCTGATGTACAATCTAGTATAATCCTCGGCTGAGTCTGTGGTCTTAACTGGTAGAAAATATGTCGATTTAGTTTACAACCACTCAAATTGAGTCATGTTGTTGGAGAGTACGAGGTAAGTCTGTGATGAAGTCCATATTCACTTCTTCCCGCTTTTGAGTAGTAATACTAATATCTTGAGTCATACCCCCAGGTCTCTGATGTTCAACCTTGACTTGGTGGCAATTTGGACACTTAGCCATGAATTCTGCAATATCCTTCTTCATGCCATTCCACCAGTATATTTTTCGTAAGTAAAGGTACATCTTGGTGGCACCTGGGTGGATCGAGTATTTGGTGTTGTGAGCTTCCATTAGTATTTGCTGCCTAAAATCGTCCACATCTAGAACACACAATCTGCCCTGGTAACGGAGCACACCATCTCCCCCTTTGGAGAATGCTTCACCTCTTTCCTTAAGACCATTTTCTTTAGATTGAGAAAAATTGGGTCTTCGTCCTGCTTTGACTTAATCTCCACCACCAGGGAGGATTCTGACCCAATCTACACTACAACTCCACTATCTTCTGAGTCAACCAACTGGACCCCTAACCGAGTCAGTCTGTGAACATCTCTAACCAGCTCTTTCTTACCATTCTCAACATTGGCAACACTCTCCATAGACAATCTTCTTAGGGCGTCAGCTACTACATTGGCCTTATCCGGGTGATACAAAACGCTCATGTTGTAGTCTTTCAACAACTCTAACCACCGAAGCAGATTGAGGTCTTTCTGGCTGAACACATACTGTAAACTCTTGTGATTAGTAAAAACATCCACGTGAATGCCATATAAATAGTGACTCTAGATTTTCAATGGGAACACCACCACTGCCAATTCAAGATAATGACTCTAATAGTTCTTCTCATGAACTCTGAGTTGTTTGGAAGCGTACGCTATAACTTTTCCATGTTGCATCTGAACACAACTAAGACCAACTCTGGAGGCATCACAATAGATCACAAACCCATCTAAACCTTCTAGCAGAGTCAGGATTGGGGCTATAGTGAGGCGAGTCTTAAGTCCTGAAAGCTCTTCTCACATGCATCCTACCTCTGAAACTTCACCTTCTTCTAAGTTAGTTTGGTAAAAAGGGAGGCAATGGAGGAGAACCCTTCAACAAACCATCCATAATAATTGGCTAAGCCCAAGAAACTCCTAATGTCTAATGGAGAAGTGGGTCTTATCCACCTGAATACCCTCTCTGGAGACCATATGGCCGAGGAAGGCAACTAATTTCAACTAGAATTCACACTTACTGAATTTGGAAAACAATTGGCGGCCCCTGAGAGTCTACAAAACTATTCTCAGATGGTCTGCATGCTCCTCCTGTGTTCTGGAGTAAACTAGAATATCTTCTATAAAGACAATAACGACATATCCAGGTACGTCTTGAACACCCTATTCATCAGATCCATAAAAGTTGCAAGAGCATTGGTTAGTCCAAAAGACATAACTACAAATTCATAGTGACCATACTGAGTTTTGAAGGTTATTCTCAGAATGTCACATTCTCAGACCCTGAGCTGGAGGTATTTCGATCTGAGATCTATTTTGGAAAAACAACTAGCTTCCTGAAGCTGATCGAACAAGTCATCAATATTGGGTAGTGGATACTTGTTTTTGACTGTGAATTTGTTCAACTGATGGTAGTCGATGCACATTTTGAGTGTACCATCTTTCTTTCGCACGAATAGGACTGGGGAACCCCAAGGAGAGATACTGGGTCTGTTGAAGCCCTTATCTAGAAGGTCTTTCAACTTTTCCTTCAACTTCTTAAGCTCAGCTAGAGCCTTTCTATAAGGAGAAATAGAAATGGGCCGGGTATCTGGAAGAAGGTTTATGCCAAAGTCTGTTTTCCGCTCAGGACGGACTTTGGAAAGGTATTTAGGGAACACATCAGGAAACTCACATACAACTGGAACTAATTGAAGTGTCGAGGTATCGAAACTAGAATCTTTGACCCTAACCAAGTGGTACCCTTTAGCAATCATCTTCCTATCCCTAAGGTATGAAATGAAATGACCCTTGGGTGCTGAAGTACTACTCTTCCACTCTACAACGGGATCGTTAGGAAACTTAAACTGGATGATCCTGGTTCTGCAGTCAACTGAAGCATAACAAGAATGCATCCAATCCATCATAGATGAGGTCGAAGTCGACCATGTCTAGATCTACTAGATCAACTGAGGTGAATTTATACAATAAAGTGACCGGATAATTTCTATGCACCTAGCTATCTTTAACCGACTCACTAACTGGAGTAGAAACTCAAAACGGCTCTGAGAGAATTTCTGGACTAATATCGAACTGGATTGCAATGTAAAGAGTCACTAAGGAAAGTGTGGCTCCTAGATTTAGTAAAGAATATACATCAGTATGGAAAAGGGGTAACATACCAATAACCACATCAGGTGAGTTTTCCTGATCCTACTGGGAAGATAAAGCATAGAAACGATTCTGGCGTTGACCGCCACCTGTACCTGAGGTGGTGCCTCTGCATAGTTGAAAATCCTGGCGAAGCTGCTGATGTGGTGGATTAGGCCTTCCCCCCTCCTGATGACAGGCAATCCCTCAATCTGTGACCCAGCTAGCCACACTCAAAACAACCATCCTTGCCCAAACGGCACTCCCCCGGATGGTTCTTGCCATACATAGGACAAGTTGGAAAAGTGCGGTTGCTAGAGACATGGCTCTGGGACTAGGAACCTGATGTCCCACCCTTCTTATCTTTACAGGGCCTATAATACGGAGCACTGGCCGAAGAAGGTACTGGAAGCCTTTGTTGCTGTTGCTAGGGGCGATTACCACCCCTCTCCCTCTCTATCTCCTTCAACATCTCTGCTCTATCTGTTGTACATGAATGATGAGACTGGAGAGGTCTATGTCTTGATAAGCATAGTGATACTGCATTCCTTGACCATCAAGTCTGAGACTCCATTAATGAACTTAATCATGCGAGCCCTCGGCTCAACAATCATTTTTAGAGCATATCGCGATAGAAGAGTGAACTTTAGTGGCATACTCCTATACTGTCATGTTGTTCTATCTCATGTTCATAAATTCAGCTCTTATCTTCCCTTAACTCTCGAGGAAAGAACCTATCCAAAAATGTTGTAACTAACTCATCCCATTCCAATGGACCTGCACCATTCTGCCTCCCTCCTTCCATTACTTGTACAAAATCTGAGCCACCCATTTCAACTAGTAGGTAGGCAGATCAGCACTCTTAGTAGTGTTAATACCCATCATTTGGATGATCTTCTGTATCTCATCAAATAATTTTTGTGGGTCCTCCTCTATTTTAGACCCGTAAATGCCAGGAGATTTATCCGAGTAAACTCCTAGACTTTGGCAGCATCTATAGACCCATTCGTATTAATTGGCACCACGACGTGTTGATTAACCTGGTTGGTTATGTACTAGGCCAGCATCTGAATCACAGCCCAAAATTTTGTGTGGGACACCTGATCGTACTAAGGAGCTACGAGAGCTGGTGGGCCTGACCAGTTAGCATTTTTTGTCCTCCTTCCATTTCATCTTTTGGGAGGCATCATTATCTGAAAAGGGTAGAGCACCAGTTAGGAGGATATTTTAGAGAACAACACTCTACACACGATAAGAATCATGAACAAAGGGAATTTTTCTAAAGACGCCTTGTAGTCTCCCCCTCATAAGTGTGGCGCATTTCACACCCATGAAAAGGACTCTACTTAATGCGTCTTTGAGACATCCTAGGACACTCAAAACCTAGCGCTATGATACCAAGTTTGTCACGATCCGAGTTCACACCCTAGACGCGACACGATACTTAAAGTCACAAGTGACCCAAAACAAACCCTGATAGATCATATTCTACTAAAATTGATCTTCTTAAAATAATCATAAAAGAGCGGAAGTTGATAAAAAGAAATAATTGCTACTGAATAAATGACAAAATCTAAAATAATTTGAAAATCTAGTTGAATCTGTAAATATTGTCTGAAAGCCTTCTAAAATTAACTGATGAGTTGCTGGGACAAATCCCCAGCTAACTCTTATGTCTGAACTAAAGAAATAAAATAAAACTATAAATGGAACTCTGACCCTCGACAGATGAGGACTCACCACAAAAGTTGTTGGGATATAGATGAGAGGATCTAACCGCGGTGCTGAGGTTGGGTACCTGAGTCTATATCGTAAAATGATATAGCATAAAAAGTATGCTTCAGTACTTTGAATGTACTGAGTATGTGAAAAGGAACTAAAACATACATAAACTAAGTAATAGAAAGCTACAATGTAATACTGTAAAAAAATAGACTGAAATTTGAAGAAACTACACTGAATTGAAAATCCTAACTAAACTGGATTGAACTATACTGTGTTGTGGGAGGTACTTTAACCAATATATAACCACGTGAGCTAAATGTGGAGTGTGATGTATACCCCTCATCGTAGAAGGCCCACTATACCTTGCCAGGGTATAGTAGTTGAACTTGGTTCACTGTCTGGAGCCCATTCAGACTAGTAACCAACGGTGGCAATGTAGTTTTGGGAACCTGGGTGCGCTGAACCCCGGCCCGCTTAGTGCTAAGTACTAATCCTACTGAAAATCCTAATTGTGTTTAACTATATTGATAGCTCGAAGCTGATATCCTAAGATAAGCCAGAATTACTTATTTGAAAGTGTTGAGAGTCTAAGGACCTAAAAGAAACTATGTTCAAAGACTCGACGGAACTGTTTTATTTGAAAGCATCGTAACAGTCTAAAGAACAACTAACAAGTTGATAAACTGATTCTAATGAGTTACTGAGTTTCTCAAAAGATTGTTAATAGTCAAACTGGCCAGCTGACATTTCTGTAGGATGCTAAGAATACTGAGTACTGACTGAAACTCTGAGACTGAATATACTAAAAGATTAACTTCTGTTTAATTATTTGTACTAACATTCATAACTCAAATGAAATTATCCTGATAAAGCAATATTTATATTTGGATTCTAAATCATTCAAGTTTCATTCGATATCATGTTAAAGATAAGAGCTAAAATACATATTGTATGAATGAACTCCAATGCATCAATTACAACTGGTAATAATATTGGAAAACTCAAAGAATTATCACAATGAAAGAATTCATAAGCTATCCGCAGAAAACCCTAGTTTCGATCTTCTAAAGGGCTGGAACTAATGAGATTTATGTAAAGAATTTGGGATACAAGGGTGAGAGAAATTTCGTTGTTGGAATCCCACATACCTGTAGAAGAATCCCCTGTTAAAGCTCTTGGAAAATTGGAAGAGAAACAGAACCCTAGTTCTTGCCTTAAGAAGCCTGTCTAAGCTTTATTCGCACTGACTTTGAGATGAAAGGTGAGAAATGAGGGAGGGATATCGACTAACCCTCTAAATCCCCTGAATATTAACCCCAAAAAGATATAGTTTAGGTGTTAAAATAATGGAAAGTTACAAAAGTTCCCCTGGAAGAAAGTCTAAAAAATTGTCTATTGGGATCCAACGGGTCACACAACGAGTCATTGGTTGTGACCACGACCCGTTGGGACCAGTCATTGGTCCTGGATCTGGAAATTTGGTTTCTAAACTTCGATCAACGGATGAACAGGATGACCCATTAGGTGATACAATGGGTCGTTGAATCCTATCGTGGCCACTAGAAAGTTTTTGGGTAGACTCTGGGCTTCTCACAACAGGTGAATAGAATGACTCATTAAAGCATACAAGGGGTTGTCTAACCCAGTCGTTGCCACTGAAGGAACTTACATAGTTTCAAGATTTCTCCCAATGAGTCATACCAACAATCTTCTAGAACGATACAAAGTCTCGTTGTATCCACTCATTGCGGCTGTTGTGCTCTTGCATGGTTTCTGATTCTCACCTAACGGTTCAACAGGACGGGTCGTTGTTTTCTCCAACCACTCGTCACTAGGGTCGTTAGTTCAGCTTCTATATGGACACCACGATCCAAATAATGACTCGTTACTAGTAACAACGATTTGTTGCATCGCTCGTAGAACCTGGGGAAAGTATCTGCCAGGACAAGTGACAACCGCCCTAACGGACCGTTATTTCTGACAACGGCTCATCTGACGAGTCGCCCTGAGAAGATTCTTTTTCTAGTTTTCTACTGGTTTTTCATTCTAATTCTAGGTTTGGTCTAAGGAACTTTTGGGGTGTTACAAAAAGTCATTTATCAAATCGAACCAAATAGCGTCATTGTTTCAAAACTATAAAAGTAAATATTGGGGGATTGTAAAACCACAATTTGAATTAAAACTCAACATCAAAATAGGGCAACAAACTTTGAAGTAACAATATAAGTGAACACTAGGGGTGTGCTATTGATGGGGCATTGATAGGATCGGGGTTAACTAGTAATTCAAAGAATTACTTATGAGCATAAATAGTCATGGACAAGGCGGCATCCGATGTTTCTCAACCAATTGGGTGCCTTTTGCCTCGGTTTTTCTCAAACCCCAAGGTCCCATACACTTCAACCACTTCAACTTGGATAAAAAGTAAGCTATCTCTAGCCTCAATTCTTTAATGGGTGTATGAAAGTGAGCATTGGCTATCTCTAGCCCAATCCCACATAATCAAATTACAATTAAGCACCATTGTTTTCTCACCCATATTCTATTCCTCTTTCTCAAGCAACAATAGAATAAGTAAACACAATCTATACTTGCAATTATAGATGTTTCAGTTATAATTTAGAGAAAATAATAGATTTATGCTAAATAAGTAATTCTAAGATTAAACTAGCAACACCCAATCCATTCCAATCCCTATCATGCACACACTCTAGCAAGAGGTTTAGCTACTCATAGATGAAGAATAAGAGATTAAACCAATAATGGAATCAATATCATTCATCATTAAGAAGAAACTTCAAGCTCAATTTGTTCTTCAATGGAGGTTTACCTTAGAAAGATGAAGAAGATGAAGGGAAAAGCTCTCATTTCTCTCTATCTTTTTCTCTCTCTAAAATTCAATTCAAAAACAATACAATGGAATGGAATGGAATATTCTATTCCTTACAAAAGGAGTACAAAAATAGGATAAGCCCGCTCCACTTTTTTTGTGCATGTATGTCCATTTTGCCCTAAGAAGCATCCAAAATTTCCTTGTGCCAAAGCTGGACCATTTTACCCTTTTCAGCATGGCCTCACTTGCGCGGCACCTACATTTTGCAGGTGCCTAGACAAGAGGCACAAGTCGTTCACAACTCTGGGCTAGAGGATCAGACGGGTTTCTATGTTTTGCACCTACGTTTCACAGGTGCTGACCCGCGTTCCGTAGGTGCTCCCTTAGCCTTAATGCAATGTGTTCCTACGTTTGGCCTGTGTTCGCAAATGTCATCCTGCAAAGCACAGGTCTTCTTCATCTAGCACCATGTTTTTTTTCAACTCCTTTGATTTATCTATTTAAACTAAATACCTGCAAAAACCAAAGAGAAAGGGCATAAAACCTTCCTAAATGACTTGAAAACCAAGAAAAACCTCATACTTAAAAGTATAATGAGTTGGTAAAGCACCAACTCATTAATAATGAGATGTGTTAGAGAATCAACGTTTCAACATCGATCTAGAGCACAAGGCTGACATCAAAAACTAGACAATCGTTGACAACGAGGAAGAAGTAGACCTATAAGCTATCAATCTGATGAATGTAAACATGCGAAGAGGCATGTGAAATAAGGATCATATATAAGGATGTAATCCACCAGACTATTTTTGATGACATCAAAGAAGTATTTGAGACCTTGACCCATTAGCATAGGTCCATGATGGAACACATAGAATCACAAGACAAGAAGGTTGTAGAGATGCAAAAAACCCTAACCACAATGGAATCCAATGGTGTTAAAATAGGTAGACAGGTACCACTAACAGTGCCCCATAGGTGAAGAGACTAAAATATTAGGAGCGAGTCAAAGATAGGCTTTCCATCGATAGACTCTTTTAAGGATTAAATCATAAATGAGCTTGAAAAAGGATTTGAAGGAGTTGCATACCCGCTTGGACTAGATATGGGGTGCACCCGCACTCCTGAAAGGAACAAATTCCTAAAGATATACTCAACAACTATACAATCCAAGTACGGAGCCTAAGCCAATACTAAAGAGCTTCTGTATGCCAGTTATCTAGATGTATGATGGGATCAAGTATCATAATAGACACATTACATCTTTTACTATTGTTGTTAAAGGAAATTACCTAACCAAGGACGAGATCAAATCTATCTTGGTCAAAAAATTCGAGGAGACTCTATCCGGAGGAGATCTCACTTGGTATTCTTTGTTACTCAAAAATTCTATTAACTCCTTTATTATGCTTGCAGGATAGGTTCATTAAAGAATACATCGGAGCAAAGACAATTCAAGACCGAAGAGCTGGCATCTTCTAAATTGCACAACGTAATTCTGAGCTACTCCGGCACTTTGTGATCAGATTCTAAAAGGAAAGGATGCAATTACTAAGGTATCGGATGATTGGATGGCCAAATCCTCTATGAAGGGTCTCAATATAAATAGTTCAGTTGCATCATTGATATAAAAGTAAAGTTTGACTAAGTTTAAGACCTCATCTTGGGTTGATCTTCTCAATCTATATGAATAAAAAATTAGGGTGGAGAAAGACTACTACCATCCCAAGGTATGATGAGAAAAGGATGGGACCCGAATTTAAGGCCCACTAACAGTCACTTCTCACCGTACACATCTAATACAAGGGAAAGCCCAAGTCATTATGAAAAAAGCTCCTTTTACATAGCAAAGTCCAGGTTTGATAGGAGAAATGAGAAATATTGGATCACAAAGGTTTGTAAAATAAGGAAACAGTTAGGCCTTATAATCCAATATATGTCATGGCGGAGTTCCCAAAATTATCATAGTATGTTTTTATTATAAATCCCATACAACTGGTAAATTTCATAAGAAATATAAAAGAAGCCCGTTTCCTAAAATCAATAAGATTAGATCCCAAATCAAGAGACCAAGGCTTATGGTATGAATTTCATAGGACACATGGGTACAATACTGGGGACTGCAGACATCTCTGAGAAGAAGCGTACATACTCCTTAAGAATGGCTATTTAAAAGAATTTCTAAGTGAAAGAGAAAGTATGAACTACATGAGGAGAAATAAAATAGCAATGCTAAGCTCGCTCCCCTCCAACATGTGATCCGCATGATAATCTAAGGAGGTAAACTCAGCAGAATAACCTAGCCAACATCAAAAAAAGATAAATTACTAGTAAATAGTAAAAATAGGAGTAGGAGGCACTAGACCCAAAGACATTATTATTTAACAGCAAATCTCACACATGATTATGCAGGTAATCTCTTATATATTAATGATTTCTTATTCAAGCGTATTCTCATTAATCCAAGTAGCTTAACTGATGTTATCTATATATGGGTCCATGAAAAAATAAATTTAGCATATAAGGTAATCCCAGTGATGAAGCTCTTAGTTGGTTTTAACATGTCCAATGAGATAACCCAGAGGAAGATAATATTGCCTATAAGGACGAAAGACATGGTCAAATCTACCCAAATTGATAGATCAGGAACAATATCATTCTTGGAAGACAATGTATGGATAGATGGTCTATATTTCAATCCTTGGAAGGAAATGGATGTACGCGATAGAAACAATAGCCTCCACTTTCCACCAAGTGATAACATTTCCATCTTTAGAAAGGGTCAAACTAATAAAAGGGGACCTGCATGCTACAGAGGAGATGTTTTCAATTGTCTTAGACAATGAATGTTCCAAAACTAATTTGAGAAGATAAAAAAGCAGTGAATAAAGCTGGATCCAAGCCCTTACAATAGGAAAATAAAAGAGCTCCAGGATACGAATAGTGCAGACCAGGACTGTGATCAATTACCGAGATATTTTCAAGTTTCTAATGACAAGGACGAAACCAAATACATAACCAAGAAACTCGAGCAAGTGATCTTATACGTCAACTTCCCAAATAAGAAGGTATATCTGGCACGAGACTAAGCCTGGAGTTCAGAGCAAAAGTCATTGAATTCTTAAAAGCTAATGCAGATTGCTTTGCTTGGTCCCATCTAGACATTACATGTATTTCATTAGATGTAGAAAGCTACAGATTGATCCCACAATTTATCCTATAAGGCGAACAAAAAAAGAAAATCATGTCTGAGCAAAAGAGAAGGCTTGTTAAAGAGGAGGTGAGCAGACTACTTAACATTGGGTCCATTCGGCAGGTAAGGTACCCGGAATGACTAGCCAATGAAGTAGTAGTGTAATGAAGCTCAACATGTTCAGAATGTATGTTGTCTTCAAGGATTTGAGCAAATATTGCCTAAAGGATTTATTCCTAGTACCAAACATTGATCAAATAATTGATGCTACAACAATACATGAGATAATAATTTTTATTGATGCATATTCTGGGTACAATCAAATACAAATGATCTAGAGAATCAAGAGAAGAATTCTTTCATCACTAATTTTGTCACATATTGTAAAAATATAATGCATTTTGGATTTAAAAATGTTCGCTCCACATATCAATAACCTATGAATGAAATTTTCAAAGAGCAAATTGGTAAAACCATGGAAGTTTATTCTAATGATATACTTGTAAAGTCCTTTAACATAGAGGATCACTTGATCCATTTTCAAGAGACCTGTAACATCTTGAGGAAGCATAATATGAAGATCAACCCAAAATGATATGCTTTCGACGTAAGATCTGTCACGCTCCTTGGGTTTGTCATTTCAAATAGAGGCATCGAGATAAACTCGAACAATATAAAGGTCATTGAAAAGATTTCATACATGCTTCATGGTGTAAAGGCAGAACAAAGATCACCGGTAATGTAGCATCTCTCAGCAGGTCCATCTCCAGATCATCTGGAAAATGTGACTATTTCTTCTCTTTGTTAAAAGAAGAAGAATATGTTCTAATAGACACCGAAGTGAACATTGGCACCACAAAATTTAAATGAATATTTGACCATCCCCCATTTGTTAGCTAAGACAGTTGAGGGTGAATAGTTGCACCTTCATCCGACAGCAGCAAAAGTCACAGTAAGTGCGATTCTAGTTAGAGAAAAAAAGATAAACAATGTGCAATTCATTATGTTAGCAAATTATTGCAAGTGCTGAGTTTCGATATTGGCATTTGGAAAAATTGGCCTTAGCCCTTGTAGTGGTTTCTCGTAAACTAAGGCCTTACTCTAACTACCGAATAACTCTCATGACAATGTATCTTTTGCAAAATGTCCATAAGTTTGAACTATCCAGAAGGATAGAAAAGTGGACGGTGGAGTTGAGCAAGTTCTCTATTGAATATCAACCTTGGAATGCCATAAATCTCAATTCCTACCCGAATTTGTGGCTAACTTCAGTCCTAAAAAAGTTCCATAAGTAGAGAGAGAAACCGTTATGGTATTCGGAAGCTTCTTGGTACGTGGACATTATTCAAAGAGGGAGCATCTAATGTAAAAACTCCAGACTCGACATAGTGTTGATTACCCCCAATAGGGGAAAATCTCATACAAGCCATCATTTGTGTACCAATCACTAACAATGAGGCAGAGTATGAGGTCATTCTTGCAGGTGTTGAATTTTCTCGAGGAATCAAATTTGACGCCAAGTGCGATTCTAAACTATTGGTAAAATAAATACATAGGGACTATGAGGCTAAAGATGATAGGATGCAGCGGTACTTGGAAATGCTCCGGACAACACTCTCACATTTTGAAGAATGGAAGGTAATTCAAGTACCTCAAGGGGAAAACATGGAACAACTGCTCTAGCTAGTCTCGGATCATCAATTGAACCAAATAACTCCATGCTAGTTCGATAGTAACTTTATTAAATTCAGCATTGGGAGCACCTAGTCACATTAGCAAAATGATTTTATAAAGTATTTAAGAGATGGTATAGCATTTGTTGCTCCAAAATCCTCTCAAACACTAAGAAGAAGGGAAGCAAGATATTTCCATAAGGATGGAAATCTGTATAGAAGATCATCCGAAGGACCATTAGTGAGATGTGTGGGTTTAGGAGGGGTCAGTTATGTTCTAAGACAAGTCTAGGAGGGATTCTACAACAATTATTTTGAAATTCAATCTTTAGCACTGGAACTAATTAGAGTCGGATTTTATTGGCCCTAAATAGAACATGATTCTAGGGAATTTATTGAAAAATGTGACAAATATAAAAGGTATATGCCCAAATAGTTCACATACTGGCAAAGCTACTTCATTTGGTGATCTCATTCTAGCCCTTGCTAAGATAGGAAATGGACAGCGTCAGGACACTACCGCCAGTACCTGTAGGTAAAATTTCTTTTGATTATGACTTATTATTTTTCTAAATGGATTGAAATAAGTGCTTACATGAAAATACGAGAAAAAGAGTGATAGGTTTCATATGGTATCAAATCATATGCTACTTCAGAATATCAAAACAAATTTCATGCAATAACGATCCACAATTTGTTGTCTCCAAGGTCAGTAAATTCCTTAAAGGTTTGAAGATCAAAAGAACCACATCCTTACCATATCACCCAAAAGCTAATGGACAGGAGAAATCATCTAACAAAGACGATAAGCCTCAAAAATAGGTTGGAAAAGGCTAAGGGGAAATGGATTGATGAATTGATAGTAGTACTTTGGTCACATTGCACTACTCCCAAATCCAATACCAGATAGACCTCTTTTTGACTCGTATATGGATCTAAATCCCTGATACAGATGGAGGTCAAAGAACCAAGATTAAGGTTTCGGCACACTGAGGAGTCTAGGAATAATGAATCCATATCATACAATTGGGTTTCCTTTAAAGGCGAAGGGAGATAGTGTCGGTTCGAATAGCAGCCTAAAAGTAGAGAATGGAAAGGTATTATAATTGAAGGACCAAACTCTTCAGGGACGGAGACCTGGTCCTCCAAATGGCCACCCTCAACATTGGAGATCTAAAATCAAGAATGATGAATCCAAATTGGGAAGGTCCACACATAATTATTAGTGTGGCCGATAAAGGAGCATATTAGTTAGCCAACCTCAACGGGGTCACTGTGAAGTCGTTGGAATGTATATCACTTGAAGCAATATTAAATCTAAGGAAATATGACTTTGGGGCAATTAAGTTCAAGAAAATATGCGCTACACTCTTTTTCTTGGCACAACTTTTGTCCCAATTGGGTTATTCTACCTTTTCAATTAGGTAGTAATAAATGTATTCTGAACTCGGGAGCACCCATGTCGTTGCTTTCGACCAAGACGTATAAGAACATCGTCACAAAAGAAATGATTTAACACGACAAAAACTTTGGTATCCTGAAGCATGTCAAGACACTAGGAACTATCAGGAGCTAGAACTTTGGAATCCATAATCATGCCTAGATACCAGGGACTAATAAGAGCTGAAACTCTAACAACCCGATGCATGCCCAGACATCAAGGACTCATGGCATCCAAAACACCAAAACGACGAAGTGTACCTACAAAGTAGGACTAACAAGATATAAATCTTTAAGCATGCCCAGATACCATAGAGTCATAGGAGCTGAGATTCTAAAACCCTGAAGCGTGCCCTGACACTGGGACAAATAGGAGTCATAACTCTGGATTTCTAAGATGTGAAGCCACTGAGAATCGTCAATAGGGAAATTACCCTTGATCATATCGAGATAAGGATAAAGAACTGCATTACTACGTCCTGAAAGGAGAAAGAATTCCAACTGAACCACTCAAAGCGGCAGTACATACACAACTCATAGCATACTATTTTTGCAATATGTAAGAGGTTCAAAAAGGAAATATAGGAACAGCTAATGTAGTTTAATCTTCTTTAATTATGGTTATTAAAGGCAATGAGTTCATGAGAATCTCTTTGATATACTTTTCCTAATTTATTCGAGTCCTACTTTAAAGATGATTTAATCTGTTATGTGCCTAATAATGAGTAGGAGATGTCCTATTTATAAGCACCATTTTATCAAGGTCCCTAACTCATGAAGTCATATGAAGATCAATTTAACCAAAAAACCAATCAAGCTAAGCACCTGAATAAAAAATAAGTCCAATATCCTAATTTTCTATATCAATTGGGCCCAACTTAGTGAAGTCAGACAACCACAACCCTTGAATAAGTTGCACCAAAAACGGATGAAATAAGTCTCAAACAAACACTCGCAGTAAAACATTCAAAGACAAAAATAGATCCGAGTAAGAATCAAACCAAGGAACGGGTTCAAAAAATTAAAGCCACAAAAGCTAAATAAAAACTTCAGACATATACTTAATATTAGAAACTAAAACTAGTTTTTCATTAATATGGGCTTAGAAAGGCCCAAAATGTACAAAGCTACAAGTTTAGAAAAAATGAAAACTAAGTGTCCAACCCTAACACTTGTGGGAGCTCCTGAACTTCAGAAGATAGGGAAAAAGGTTCTACGCCATCAAAAGTAGTGAAAGCCAATGTGTAAGTCCTTGGTAGGAGATTCTGAAGGGATCTTAAAGGGGGCCTCTTTTACTTTTTTATCCTTGTCGCCCTCTTCATGATCATCATTCAGGAGGGTATCATCGGAGGAAGAGGCTAGATCCTCTAGTCCTAGTTTTGAGAGTCCAATCCACGTAAGCTCCACCAAAAAGTGGGCCTCGATAATATGCTCACCCATATCGATGGATCCAAATTTGACCTCTTCTAGAGTTTTTTTGTTGCATGACCCAAGTGTCATGATTATCCTCTAGCTTATCCCAATCCTAGAGAGAAGTAGCCTTAACCTTCTTATCCTCAAGGAAATGATTTAACCTTTAATTATTATCCATAAGAATGGACATCTTATTAGTGTTGTGAGGCTGATGGACTGTTCTTGTTGCAATCTCTTTTAGTAGAACTCAATACAACCCTCTAATCAGGCCATCTTGGCATCTCGGGTCGCAAAGGTCTCATCCTTGACTAGAAGATTCTCCTCGAGAAAGGACTCTCTCTAAGAAGCAGCCTTGATTGCCTCTAGATATGTAGCCTTCTCCCTACTATGGTTCGCAACCTCCATGCTCCAACAACTAGCCTTGTTGCTGAAAACCATTCCCTCTTTCTCAACTTGAGCGAACTTGATCTTTATTGCTTTTGCCTCAAAGAGTCTCAGCTCGAGGGCTTCCATCTCTGTAGATTTGGAATTCCCTTTCATCCATGCTTTGCCTTATTTCTTCGCATTTAGAAGCCAATTACTTCTGCTCCTAAAGCACCAATTATAGCGCCTCAGAGACCAGCATATTTACCTAAGTTTAACAAAAGTAAAAATTTTCAGCAGCGAAATGATGTATAAATAATGAAAGGAATTTTAAAAGTAGATTTATCTTGGCATTTTCTTGAGCCACTTCCTTCATGATGCAGGCCCAAGAATCCTTGTCAATTTTCTCTTGGTCCTTAACTATGACTACAGGATGGAGGTAATTGACCACAACAACTAGCTAAGATAGCATGTGTGTCTTCTCATAGACATTGATAGAGACTGCCTTTTTCTTCTTTTCATTGGATCCAAAAAGACATTGATCAGTACGGATTCATAANCAGCACTACAAAATCTACCAGGAAGATCAAGGAGCCGACTTGGACATTGATAGAGACTGCCTTTTTCTTCTTTTCATTGGATCCAAAAAGACATTGATCAGTACGGATTCATAAGATAAGGCTTGTAAGAACGGCTAGTTCCAAACCCCAGAGTTCGGGCCAAGATACTGCAAAAAAGATAAAAAGATTTGGAGAACCTTTCGAAGGAGGCTAGACTCTAGTTTTTGGACAGAGACACCAATGATGGAAGGATTATATGGTATTAGGATGTACGGGTCAAACATCTCCACCACGTCGGCCTGTGCAAACAAATGACCAACCTCTCCTAAGACCTAAGGTTGAAGAGCCAACCTTTTCCTCTAAAGTTGAGGAGACTCTTCACCTATCCTTTTTTTTCATCTGGGTCTGTGGATACTCAGATGAATGCTTCTTCTATGGAAGAATGGTATGACGACTTTTTTCCCTTCTTAACAGGCAGAGAGTAGCCGAGTTTCTATTTTTTTAGGCAAGGAGCACCCGAACCTAAATCCTCCCTTATGCAGTATGCTCAACTCTACACCCTGGGTAAGGGCACAAAGCACAATAGCCTACGCCTCTATCGGAGAAACCTGAACCTCACAGGATCGAGCTTCAAAAGAACCTTTTGGGAGACCTTCAACCATAAAAGTACTATTATAATAAAGTCAAAAGTGAAAGGTAATAATCGTGGTTCTTTGCTTTTCATTCTTTCATGCCAGAGATGGATTTCCATATTCTCCCAAGGGAATATAATATGTTAGTGATTCCCTTAACCCACTGTTTAATAAAGGTCTCCACCGATGGTGTCTAATTGGGAGCTTTATAACAAAATTATAATCAAAGTCAAGAAGAGTTAGAAGAAGAAAGTAAGAAAAACTTGACTTCAGAAGAGAACATATATAGCTAAGATTCCACAATTATGAGATTAGAATGTGAAGGATGATGTCGTCCCTTGCCACTCTCCATCCAGCCTTGGTTATAATCATCTTCGGGGCTGGAGACCATGGTTTTCTTTCCATGATAGGTCAAGTTTAGAACCCCCTGCGAAAGAAATAGGGAGAGTAGAGAAGAATGAGGTAATCAAGATTGAAGGGTTGGTAGGCCTCATCCCAGATACTGGAGGCATGCCACAACCTCTATACAGAGGGACCAATTGGGCCAATTAGATCTGATAAGTTTAACAAAATTGAATGATTACCGTGTATATGGACAAACGATCAAAACCTACTGTAAAGGGATACGTATACATATAATAGTCCAATTTGTGAAAGTTCATGCTTTCGAAGGATTTGAGAACGAAAATTTGAACTTTCTATCGAACCACCCACAGTCAGCCCTCACTATCAGGAGGTGAGTCTCTATTACATAAGAAATGTAATCACTAGCATGCCTGTCCCGATCACCAATTTGGATGGAAAAAGCCACATGGGATTTGAAATTTTTTTGAAAGTTTCAAGAATTAGGAACTATCATGTCTATAGAGGGTTCAGGAGGAGAAATTTTGGGTTTCTTGCCTTTCTTTAGCACCCCACTGAACAAATATGGGTAAATAGACTAGCTAAGGTTTCTTGAATAATATATGGTTTGATAATATGAAACGTTGAAGGAGAGATGATGGTTTGATGATATTACGAATGGGGATAAAGATTTGAAGATTTAGAGGGTATGAAGATTTGAATATGCTCCCATGAATATTTATAAGCGTAAAGAAGGGTAAAAAATAAAGAATAAAAAGGTATTTATGGGGTGAAAGTTATCATGACCTTGATTAGTGAAATAATACATAGAGGTGGATTGACAGCACATGGAAGGTTACATTTAATGTGATGGGAAAAGTATCTTTTCGTATGTCATAGACATTTCAAATATTTTTCCGGCTATTAGTGGACACATGTGTGTGCTTGTGATAGTGTCGGGAGCAAGGCACTTGCGGAAAAAGGCCCGATGAGGGGAGCGCATGAGTGCATCGTCGAGCGAGCAGGAGGCCAAAGCAGAGGCAGAGCGCAAGGAGCGCCACGTTGTGCCCCTGCCCCAACGCCTTGAGCTGCCCATCGCACCTGACTCCTGGCACTGCATGCCTCCCCTCCACCGCCTCCCTATATATGTGTTTAAGTTTGAGATTTAATTCATTTTAAAATATTTTTCAGAGAGTGAAGCGATTTGGGTGAAGGGCCCATGGGAGGTTTACCAAATTAGAGCCGAATTATGCTGCTAAATCACCTCCAAACGTCAATTTTTCTCGTGTAATAATT
Source organism: Datura stramonium (assembly GCA_018107945.1). Lineage (NCBI taxonomy): Eukaryota > Viridiplantae > Streptophyta > Magnoliopsida > Solanales > Solanaceae > Datura > Datura stramonium. The sequence goes on from JACEIK010004337.1 coordinate 47,489, forward strand.
ATTAGGCCTATGAAGAACATTCCTATGGAGTTATTTCTTCAAAATTGGCTCGGGTCGATGGAGTCCCGCCGAGTAGAAGTTGTAGAAATCACTTCTAATCTAGTCCTAAGCATCTACGAATGATATGTAAGTATTTCTACCTTCTAAACTCTCAGAAATTCATAAGTTTTCAGCTGAATTTAGGTTGATTATAAATGGTGGTCATTGTGAATATTGTTGAATGTTATTAGCTATTTTCTTGGACTAAAAATAGAAATACTACGTCGACATAAAGGCTATGGGTTGGAGGAATTACTGGTTCTAGGCTGTAGCAGGGTTGGGTGAATGGAAACCAACAATTGAGGTAGCTTAAGCCTAACCTCTTCAGAAAGTTATTCTCGTCATATAATTGATATGACATATACCATTGTAAGTAAATTGAACGTACGTATGTTGTGATTAGCTGCTGCAAATAGATAATGATTATATATGTTGTGGTTAGCTACTACCAGTAGATGACGGTTATATATGTTGTGGTTAGCTGTTGCAAGACAAATTAAGATTTTATCATAGTATCCCTCGACGGAAAAGAGTTTATTAAGTATGATTAATTCTAGGAGCATCGTAGAAATTTCCCTGCTCACCTGTTTACTATTTAGAGAGATTCTGATATCTTGCTATCATACCAAGGCCTTAGAAGCTTGTAGTTAGTTTTTGGGCCTGACTTGGTGAAGTTGGATAGCATAGGGCGTAGCTGGGCAATATAACTTTCTGCTTGATACCTATATAGATAGTAAAGCTCGCCTGTAGGCCGTTCGCGTACTTTGACGTCTCCAGGGCCAGAATCTTGATAGGATGGTCTTACCTTCAAGTTGATAGAACCATGGTTGCCTAATGAATTGAGTGATAGCCTGCCATATGATTAGCCACTGTCAGTGACCGTTAGCCTTAGTCTACCTACTGTTGGTTGTATAGGTCACTCAGGAAACCACCCCAATTGTTAGGAATCTGATAGACTAAGTAACGTCTTAAGGGGGGAACCTGTCAAGGATTAGATGTGGGGCCAATGCCCCGGGCTACTCTTGCTGACGCCCACGTACATGTTGCCGTGAAGGGCTAAATCCAGATATACAATACCTACAGGGCTATGAATTGCTCGAGGGAGCTATATGTTTTCTGGACAGAATAAGTCAATGTCTAAAGGACTAGAACCATAGTATCATAGTATTACCTTCAGGCTAAGAATTATAATAAGTCGTCTGTGGGGAGTTAGGGTTGATTACTTAGGAGCATGTCAATTAGTAGTATCCCTACAATCGTTCTAAGCGAGGGAACTAAATAGTTGGTCACCTACAACCTTGCTATTTTCTTATGAGCTATCATGGTCCTAGGATGACCTTCAAAGTATCGCTTAGCTCACCCCGGACCTCGCCCTAGTCTGTCTAAATTGACAGAGGTTGTAATCGCTTCCAGGACCCATTTGTTAGGTGTAGGCATATGGGTATGCCTGTTGGCATCTATATAGAATGTTTAGTAGTGGTTGTGTTAAGACTAAAGAGCTAGATACGCCTAGTGAGTGACTATATTGAGGCTATAGCATCGTAATCTTATAGGGATTGACCCGCTTTAGTTGGTCTCCCGTTAAACGACCTCAGGATTGCTAACTGTATCATTACCTATGGGGCTACAGAGTGCTCAAAGGAGATATGTGATGCCCGAAAGGACTATATTCATGCCTACAAGGTCGTATCAAAGTCCATTCGCATATGACTTTTCTTTATGCCGCAATGGCATTACTGACCCTCAGTGGATCCTTGCTATCCCAGGGTGCAATTACAGAAGCTGAGAGGGCTTAGATACAGTTAAGGAGCCCATGGGCTCAGTTGTAGTCCTAGAGGCCGGATAGGTTTGGTTATAGTTACTTGTGACACCATAGTGACCTGGTTAGGGGTATATAGATTGTATTGTACTTGTCAGGGCTTATGGGGGCCCAGGTAGGTTATCTCTATGATGATTATATCTTCCAGGTTTATGGGTGCCAGGTTGGGTTCTTCTTTGTATACTTGCTTGCTAGATATAGCTTATGATTATATAATCGTACAACTCACGTTCTTATTTGCATAGTTGTCTATTAGATGCAGGGTATGGTTATCAAAGCATACAGGTTAACTTTTTCTCCTTTTCGCTGATTACTTTTAGTTCTTTATTAGCTTCTATTCGGTTATTATTATTGTCTTGCATATTCAGTACATATTGTACTGACGCCCACATATAGGGCGCTGCATACTTGCCTGCAGGTTTAGACAGACAAGTTTCAGGACCTCATTTAGTAGCTATTCAGAGTCAACAGATTGGTCAGCTCCTTTCGTCTGGAGTTGCCAGGTAAAAAAGGTTTGCTTGTCCCTTATTATATAGATTTTGGGTAGGCTGAGGCCCTGCCCCGACCAACATGTTTCACTCTTAGAGGCTTGTAGACCACAGTCTTCAGTTCCTAGCAAGTTGTGTGTTGTTAGTCGTGTGGGCCTATATATGTTATGTTTTGCATGTTGTCCATGTGGGGTCTAGTTTAGCTATTAGTTAGCATCCTTATCGGCTATAGTTCATATATGATTGCATGTTTTTCTTCTGTTATAACTTAGACAGCATGGTGATCTTGTTGGCCCGCATAGGATCCTTTTATTATTGTGATTGCTAGGTTAGTTGCTTCTTTACAGGTTTGCTATGTGGCCTTATCGGCCCGAGGCTGTGTTTACAGCCGAGATATAGCTATTTGTTTTCTTGATTCAGTGTTATTAGTAGGCACCAGAGGTGCTTATGCCCAGCTAGGTCAGCTCAGGTCCCAGTGTGGCATTAGGTGTCAGTTACACCTCCCAAGATGGGGCGTGACATAAAGAAGGCACCAGTGACTATTCCATTTTCCAAATGCTTCTTTGTCAGCTTTTGAAAAGTGGAGAAACTATCTGTATGGGAAAACTATTATTTCAACCATATGGCAAAAGTCAAATAGTGCCACATCTCATTGACATATTGAGGATGAAGTTATGACGAGTCAACTAAGAAAAAAGTAAATGAGGTCTCAGTGAACCAGTTTGGAACCACCCTTTGGGTATTAGAAAGAGGTAATTGAGAATAACTATGAAAGAATAACAAGAAAAGAATAGTGACTCAGGGTCTGGTGTCAGCATATCGAAGTCGCAGGCACAATGAAAAGGACAACAATATGTAGAAATATCATTCAAGGAATCTATAAATAATAATA
>JACEIK010004337.1:51200-61957 GCA_018107945.1 Datura stramonium
ATTTTTAATATATAACATATAATTAATCAAAAACTAGATTATTGATTAGCAACCTCCCACTTTTAGATAAAGCAATGAATAAATTTATTTCCACTTTAATTTGTGTTGTGCTTGGCGTAGTTTAATTGGTGGTTTCTTAATCTGCTATTAGGGGTCATCCGACTGTCAAAGCCAAATAATACACTACTTATCCTGTAAAAACTTGAATTGGTAGATTCTAAAAAGATATCCATGTCAAGGCAAGAGGTAATTCTTGATGTGCTGTGAATTTACAGCACTTTTGATGCTCAAAACTAAAAAAAATAGCATGGAATTAGGTATATTTATATGGATATAAGGCACTTTTTCTTTGGTTACAGGATAAATAGGTTTTGGAGAAAAAAATGTGTAAAAAATAGCCTGAAAGTGCAGAAAATAGGCTTAACTCACAGTCCTCAGTACGAGCCGTAGGAAGGTGCTACAAGTCGTACTGCTGGTCGTGAAAAGTTTCAAAAGGCTAAGGATGAAGAAGTGCATCCTACGACTCTTAGTACGAGTCGTACAAATCTTGTACAGGTCATAGTGAAAAAGTCGTGGAAAGATTTAGAAGATTTGCACAAGAGGCTAACTCCTGCTACGGATAGACAGTACGAGTCGTGGCATCAAGGTACGAGTAGTACCAAAGCACTCGTGATGAACTTCAGAAAAATTTAAAAGTCTGAGAGTCAAGCCACGGAAGCTCAGTACGACTCATAGAAATCATGTACGAGTCATAGCAAGGTCCAACACTTAGCCAAATTTCAGCCAGCTAATGACATACGAGAAGCAGGTGCGACCCGTACATACCTGCTACGGGTCATAGGACAATTCGTGACACAGGCGGCTTCAGTTATGGAAATTCACCCTGTTAGCCTAGGAAAAGGATTTTTATTTCTGTATAAATATGTTTTATATTTTATTTTCATAGGGAAGGTGATCAGCAGTGATTAGAATTAATTAGCAATCAAGTTAGAGAGATTTAGACGTGAGAATTGAGTTGTTCAACTTGTGATCAACCTTTTCTTAGTTTTCTTTTAATCTTCATATTGTTCTTGAGGATTTTGCTGATTAATACAAAGAAGTTTTTCTCTCATCCATAATTGTAAGTGTTGATTTATGTATTTAATTATGAATGCAAATCACAATCTTGCAACTATGAGAGGCTAAAACCTCCAGAGCTAGGGTTATGGGAACTATGGTGGATTAACAAGCTAGGGGACATAAAAGTGATTCAAAATCAATGCAAAACACTTGTATTGTATTCTCTTCATGCTAAAATGTTTCTTAACAGTGTACAATGTTAGGACTTGCCCAAATTCTTTACTTGCTTGAGCCTAGAGAAGTAGAGATTAGGAAAAGAGAATTATAACAAAGTCTTGATCTTGATAATCATTATATTAACTTGAGTTGTGGTTGCAGGATAGTTAAATTTGGGACGTAGTGATAACGGTTAATTTGCAATTGCTCATGAGACTTGACCGGTGATTGAGTATAGTCATTCAATAGAGACGAACCAGTCGTTTGAATGAACCTAAGTTATCAGTTCTACAAGTAACCATTGGTGATGATCACGTATATATACCCGAAGCAGTTATGAACCCATGGGGAACACAAAACCCTAGCTATCTTTCATTATTGATTTCAACCAAAATTTTAACTGTGTTTTTAATTATTGTTTTCTTTAAAATCCCCAATTTGGAGTAACTACCTAACAAGTTCGCTTACCGGCTTTAATCTAGCTCTTCTATATTCCCTGTGGATTCGACTCCAACCTCTAGTTGGGTTCTTTATTGATAACGTTCTCTTCATACTTCGGTAGGAGGTATGAATTGAGCGTTATCAATTCTTCTTTGAGATTAAACCACGGGGTCCAATGAAAGATTCTAAACAGATATTCTTCTTCCATTGATATTTCATTGACTATAATAAATGAAATTGTCGTAGAATATAAGGATAAAAAATGTTCATGAGGCGTCAATCTTTACTAGGATATGTTGTGAATCCAATAGGTCAAGATTACACGTACCTTATATCTTGAGTTGCTGGAAAAAGTCTTCCTCAAATCCGTCATAATCGGCCTCTCATAAGCAAACTGTTGGAAATATCTATTGAGTTAGGTCCACCATAAAAGGTGTTAATTATCCCATTAGCTTATCCTCCTATTTAACCCTAAGCTTAGTGTATAAATACATCATTACGGGTGAAGAAAAATAGACATTTTTTCACATTAGATGACAACTAAAGTTTGAAATAAGGAAAATGTTCTACATCCCTAAAGGATATCTAGGTTGTGGATAAAAAAAGTTCATCTGCTTTGAGAGGACTCCAGACAATCGATGACACGAGTCATGGTTGTTGCAGATCCCTTTCTGCTATGAAAAAACCAGTAAGCATTCTGAACTAGTATTTACAATTCAAATAATTCATTCATATTTGTCATAGGCTCATGTTTCGGTATTTGACATGATTAATATGCAAGACATATTTTGTGAGATATTGATTTTTAAACTTTTAGGATCGGTTTGGTAGGCTGTACTAATTAGAATAGCTCTTGGATTAAAACTTAGTCCAACTAATACATTATTTGTTACTCAATTCAACCTAATACATTTATTACTTATACACCATAGGGTGTATTATTTTATACCAAGGAAACAAAGAGATAACTAATTTTAAGATAATCAATCCCTGTATAAGTCTCCAAAATGACTAGACTACCCCTCAATTCTATTTTCCTAAATATCTTTATACAAAAATTCAAGGTATAATTGTAAATAAGATTTTTTAGAGTTTTAAACCAAACACAATACATGATATATCTAGTTTTTAACACAATGAATCAAACACTTGATAAAAAATAATTCTAGCATTATAATCATTGTATTAGCAATCCATGCATTACTAATCCATATATGAAAACTAATTCCTAGATTACTTGTCTTTGCACCAAACGACTCATTAGGGTTTAATTATTACGAATCTAACTCCAAAAATTCAATAAACCGTGTCTTATGCAAAATTACTTGGCTAATATGCTGCCCATATTTTCTTGAGCAAAAATAATATAATCAATTGTGATTATCATCGAAAATTTCGGATCGAATTTTATGATAAATGGATTAGGGTTTGTCTAATTACAATCATTAGTTTTGATCACATGGATCAAACTGTTGACTGTTTCGCTATGGAATTAGTTGTACATATCATTCCTAAAACATGTTTAGGACTAAAGTAAGTAACTAATTCAAACTAAATTGGTCGAAAAATATGATTTTTGCCGAAAAACCATTGACCCATCGGAGAAAAAATAACAACCATATTTATTTTCAAATTTCAGCACTATTTTAATGGTATTTTGAGCAATTGAAGCTTGAAATCAATTCTAAAATACTTTTAGGACAAAACTTAGTATTTTGATTAGATAGAAGTATCCTAAAAATCGAGTAAAAAATAATTTGAATCACGTTTTGACTCGTTTACAATGAACTGGATTGTGAGTGAAGAAGATGACCCACTTAATTATTGGCTAAGCCCATCTCGGCTAAAACATGTTTCTGGAGAGTGCAACTCACCCCAGTCTTCAATTTCGATTATTCTTTTTTATTTTGCTCAAAATTAAATTTATAATTTTTTAAATAATATTTGGACACTGAAAATTATTTTTCTCATAATTAATACTGATCTGAAAATATTAATAATGTATTTATTATTTTCAATACTATTTTTTCAAAATAAAAAATATGAAAAATCATTATATGATACAGAGAACCTGTCTATGTGGCTTACACTCCCTATACTTCTTTTAAAAATATAAATTTTAATTTCTGAGTTAAACTAGGTATAAATATTAATTTTCTCCTTGATTTGTTCTTGGAAACATATGAAAATTAATTTTCATATCTAATTAAATTATTCTATTGATATATAACTGTATCTAGAATAAAATTTGAATTTTATTATTTGGTCTTTAAATTTCATTTTTTTAATCAAGAATTAAAGATATTTATTGAAATATTTGGTGATTTAGCTTGAGTTGATACAGATATGTTATATTTAACATCTACGATTAGACGTCGATTGAGAGCGTAGTAAATTTTTAACTCTAGAACTTATGTTTATGATTAATAGCCTCATCAATTTACTAAAATTATATTTATGTGTATGCAAAAATATTAAACAGGCATGCTTTTATTGTTTCATAAATACTATGTCTACTGCTTTCAAAGTTATTATTACAAAACTTATCATAAGTGAAAAGTTTATGATTGACAATTATAAGACTTTAAAATATTAAACTGTAATATGTGCAGGAAAATAAAAAAAATTATTTATACTCTAAATAATGTCATGAATGAGCCTAATAAGGAAAATACAAACCAACATGGGTAAGACTTTGAATCCTATGACGCTTGAAGAGTATAATTTTCTAGCTCACATTATATTGTTGAGTAGTGATAATGTCACATAAAGTTCCAAAATCAAGATTATCAAAAATTTGTGGGATGCTCTTGTCTAAGTGCAATAGCACTACGGTACCAGACTTAAGGTCATAAGTCAACTATTAAGCATCAAATTCAAGCGTTATTTATTTTCTGCCTCAATGTTAGGAGAGTATAAGAATGTATCTAACTCATAATAAGTGTATTGTGACGTTGATTGTGAGGCTTGAACTAATAGAAGATTGATTTAAGTTGACAAACATGGGGCAAAAGTGCATATGTCTATAGGTTATATGTCAAGAAATGATTTTAAACGTAATACCAAAGGAAATTAGAATGTTAAGGCTCAACCAAATAAGAATCTTAAAATGATAAGCAATAAGAGAGAAAATGTGAAACAATTTTTTTTGTGACTAAAGTGAAATGCTTGTGATCAAAAGGTTCACTATGCTAGTGATTGTACTAAGCCTAGTAAACCACTTTATAATGAGTCTAAAAAGGTACTTCATCTTCCTTATGCTAGCAATATATGTTTTCCTAGATATGTTTTTTTTTCCTTCTAAAAGTAATTTCTTATTATAATTAACTTTGGAGTGTGTACCACATTATAAGAAAAATAAAGCTTTTGTGTACTTTCAATTAATCCCATGCATGTATTGTAGATATATGTAGGAAATGACATTAAGATTGTTAAAAGGATCATATCATGTGAATTAGTTTTATGTGAAGATCGAGACTTTATCCTACATAATACGTTAATTGCTTCTTAACTTTTAAAAATTGTTTTTGTGTCGGTTTATTACATTTAGATTTAAATTGAAATTTTCATGACATTAAGGCACATGAACAACTTATGTTTGTTCTAATTTTATCAAAAATGATTTTATGAATTTGAATATTAGTTTTTTTAATCCAACAATTTGCTTTTCTCAATTATTTTGTCACATAATTCTAAGGATGATATGAAATTTGACATGCTAGACTTGGTCATATCAACCTATGACAGGTAGATAAATCCACTTGTGAATATTATGTAGGTTGAAAAGGCTAATAGATAATCATTTGATAACAATAATAGAATTGAATATTCACTGTAATAGATTTATTTGGACTTTGTGTTTTTATGAATGTGAAAACATGGCATGGAGCTTCATATTTTGTCACATTTATTGAAAATATAACTAATTTTTGTTATATTTATTTGATTTCACATAAGTCTAAAGCAGTTTGTTTCTTTATGAATTATGTAAACACAAGACAAATCAATAGAAGAATTGAAAATCAATCGAGGCCACGAATACATCCTAACCCCATTAAATATTTCTTCTATTATGCAAGTGAAATTGTTGATAAGTTAACTATTTTTTCCACGACAAATTATGTTGAGGAAAGAATAAATTGAATGCTCCTAAAAATGGTTAAATAGATTATGGAACAAGAATAGTTGCCTATTTCTTATTGGGGAGATGCATTATTTATTTTTTCCTACATTCATAATCACATGTCAATAAAATCAGTTAAACCTACACATATGAGTCACAGAGCACTAAAAATCTCAAGTATTTTTTTAGACCTTTGTGATGTGCAACTTATGTATATAATTTTTTTCTAAGATAGTTAATTCAAAGAGAAAGCATATGTGTCTATATGGATACTATAAGACCACAAAAAAATAACGTGTTCATGGAGCTGCGTAACAGTAGGAGCATAATTGAATCTAGCTCAAACGTCGCATTCATAGAAATTAATTATCCAAGAAGGGAGAGTCAAATTTAGGCTTATATACTTATGAAATTAAGGGCCCAAATAAAAAATATTCCTTCACTCGAGTGGTAGGATTTTAAAGTAATGATGAATTAGTTGCTCATCAAGATCAACCTTCATCATTGGATGTGAATAAAGATGATTCTACTCTGAGTGAGATCGAGGTGAATCTTATTTCAAGTGGGAGTGAAATGAATAGTTCTGATCCAAATAGGAGTTAAATTGATCCATACAGAAAAAATATGAGATTATATGAATCTCAACCGAGATATAGTGCTCCTGCAGGATGAAAATGAGTCAAGAATTCGCATGAGCTCTTTTATATAAGAATAAAATTAAAAAATGTAATAAAAAAATAAACGGAGTAAATGAATCAATCAAGTATAACAACTAGTTGAACTCCTTAAAGAACATAAAACTATTGAAATAAATGCATTTTCAAAGTTAAGTACATGACTAGTGGTACGATTAAGAAATATAAGAATTGACTTGTTGCTAAGAGATACACACAATAAAAAGGGATTGAATACGATGAAACTTTCTCACTTGTTGTGAGAAATAATCTCTACTTATCTAATTTTGGCTATTATTCTTAGTTTGTATTTATAATTGCATCATACAAATTTAAAGATTGTCTTTCTTGGCGAAGAACTAATTAAAGAATTGATGTGAAATAACTTGAAAATTTCATCCGAAGGATCACAAACATATGATTTATGCACTTTTATAGTCTTATTAGACCATAAACAATCTTCAAGTAAGTGCTATACATGTATTCTTGGTGTGATCACTTCTATTGGCTTCACAATGATTCATAATAGATCACTGCGTTTGTACTAAAAAATTTAAGGATAACTTTATTTGTTATGTCATTATATGTTGATAACATATTGATAGTTGAAAAATAAATTGGAGTATGTAAATAAGATAAAGACCTGTTATCATCTCAGTTGGAGATGAAAGATATGAGTAAAGATGCATATATTTTTGAAATAAAAATTTTAAGAAAACATTTAATGAAATTGTTCTCTAAATGATTAAACTTACTAAATTATGATCCTATTAGAACTCCAATCAATAAAGATAATGTCTTGTATGCTAGACTATGTCCTAAGACTCCAAAATAAGATGAACAAATAAATAAAGTTTCTTATGCCAAGCATGGTTAGTGGTCTAATGCAAAATATGATTGCTAGACTTAATATTCATTTAGAAATTGGCTTGTATACAAATATAAAACCAACATAAGTCCAGCACATTGAAAACACAGTTAATATGAATCATGAGGTACCATATGGGAACTTTTGATTATGCATTTTTCGGTTAGGGCATGACATGGACTGAGGAAATACATTGATGCTGATTGTTGAGGAGATATAGACAAAAGTGGATCCACATGTGAATGTGTTTTGAGCTCTATAATGATGACATATCATACTCAATGAAAAACAATCATGTGTAGCTTTATCCATGGTACAAATTAAGCTTGTGGCTCTCTCCTCAATAACAAAATCGGTTGTTTGATCAAAAAAGATTCTTGGATCATGTATTGATGTTGTAGTTAGTATTGATATAATGACAGTCTTTATGACTGTCAAGCTGCTATTTTGAGCATCAAGAATCCTAAATATCATTGTAAAAGACAAACAGATTGATATTAAATTTAATTTTATAATGACATGATTGTACGTAAGAACTGCACGTAAAATACATCTGAGCAAACAATTGCAAATCCATTGACTCTGCGGATCCTAGAGATGCATTTTTTGTTCATGCAAGATCTCAAAAATTGTGTGAGATTTATATAGAGTCATTGGTTTTTGATTTATTTTTTTTGACGTTCATGTTTATTATTTTCTTAAAAATCAAAATAAGTTTTGAATACACTTATTATTTGAATATTTGTGTACATTTTACTTTGAATGTTTATTGTACATTCATACTATGTGATGCTTCTGGTGTATTTTTGATATTATTAAAAAATATGTCGGGTAGACAGAGGTCAGTCTTCTCACACAGGTAATCGCTTCCATCAATTTAATGTTGGTGGAAGATGAGATGAGATGAGATTTTAAGTAAATTATCATATGAATAATTTAAGAGCACATGACTTAAGAATTTTTAGAGTCGCACGAGGAATGATAAAGGTTATTTTAGTGTTTTCTGATGAATAAGTTTCACCTAAATCTAGCTTGAAAACCTAGATGTGAGTTCACCTTTTATTGAGTAGTTCAAGGAACTCAGTTCAAATGCATATGGTATTTGAATATCTTATGTACAACATTATCTTATGAGATAAAAATATATGCTCCATGGGAAAGAAGAAAAATTGTAGCATATATTCCATACCATGTGTGCAAATATCGACCAAAAGGGTTAACATAAGTTATCTCTCGACCTATTGTTGTGTGGGACTTTACTGAGTACTCTTATGACTTTAATCAGTGGCTCAAAACTTGCTTTGATATTCGCCATCTTAGCATGCAACCAAATGACCATGAGAGATTCAATTTGATGACATGATTAAAAGAGCAAGTTGGATACAAGTTGAGAGACTCATGTGAAGGGAAAGATCATTTGTGGAATCTCGTTTACTTTGTGCTTGCTAGTACCGATGTGACTTATGAGTCATTCACAAGAAATATGATATATGAGATCAAAATATGATGTATTAATATGATTCAAATGATTTAGGGCACTGAGTATACTTCTTATGGTCTACTTGATGATTTTCATGAAGACAATGAGAGGCTATATATTTTAATAGATGTATAACAAAATGCTCTCATAGTATGTATGTACGTTGCACATCTTATTTATCATATGTGAAATAATGCAAGAGAATTTAAAGGAGAATATATTTTTCTTAGATTGATGGAGATTTAGCGCTCCCTTATGTGTGAATAGAATATGCTGGAAATATCTATAGGGTCGGGTTCATCCATAAGGGGTGTTAAGTAGTCTGTTAGAGCCAATTAGCTTGTCCTCCTCTTTAACCCGAACCCTAGTGTATAGATACACCATTATGGGTGTAGGAAAATAGATGTTTTTCCCATATTAGATGAAGACTGGGGTTTACAATGGAGAAAAACACAATAAAAGTATTACGATTTTTTGAGTTTCATATCTAAAATATCAGTTATGTGAGTTTCTTACCCGAACTATCACCAAATATTTATCAAAACACACCTAAACTATCTATTGTTCTCTTTTCCTACCTGAACGATGGTGATATTTCAGGTACGAAAAGTGAGCAATTAATAGTTGAGGTGTGTTTTGATAAACATTTGGTGATAATTCAAGTAGTAAAAGTAAATACTTAATAGTTCAGATAGAAAACTCAAAAAATATGTATACTTTAGGTGTTTTTTAAACCCTTCACTTTTGAAATAATGAATAAATTTGTAAAAGAAAGATTGAGTTGCAAATAATAATATGTATTTTATAGAAGTGTTTTCACATTGATCTTAAGTGCTAAAACAAGAAGGAAGAAACAGGGGCCTAAGATAGTATTTTGGCTTATTACATGACATATCATTATGCTTTGCATACTCAATAGTTTACTACATGCAAGCAGTAGTCTATTGAAACTATTAAAACTCCACTTGCATGTATGAGAGAAATTACATTTATTAGTTCTTTCCCAATCTCAATCTGCATCAACTTAATTGCTTGTAAAAGGTAATAAAGAGAACTTTTTTCCCCTTCAAAGCATCCATCCGGGTAAAATTCCAGTAGCATTCTGTGTTGATGGTTCTATATTATCCAATGGCGCCAGATTCAACCTGTAACTGTATGGATTTCAGAAAGCAGAAAGAAATTGGGTAAATAGGAAGGAGAATATTAACAGATAGCGAATCTAGAATTTTTAGAACACGGATGCACTACTAAATAAATGGAAGAAAAATATGAATTAAGTGAGAATTGATCCCTAGTCTTCTAGATAAATAACACCATTCAACCAAATGAACCATTTAGTCTTCTTGTAGCATTGATTGCCAGTAAATAATATTATACCAATTTTAGCAAATATAAACACAAAAAACCTAATTTTACAAAGCGATCACAGATTCACGCACCCCAAATTTAGCCTATAAATTTACCCCTCATGATATATAAAGTTATCACCACAGCATCAAGGGTGACTATAAATACACTAAGAAATTAATTTGAATGTATCAATTAGTTTAGATTTTGAATTGGTATCTGGAGTTGCAACATGGATCATTTCAACTTGGAATGTTGCAAAAGTATGCTACTGAAAGGGGAAAAAAATAATTAAAAATCACCTGTTTGGCACTGTATTAGTATTGCACTGTAAAGGCTGAAAGAACCCCTCTGACCGAACAGGTTGATGTCTGAATTGTATATTTTGCTCTCCATTATGCCAATGTGCTTGGTGGGCTGCATAGCTTTCTTCCAACTACCATATAAGCATTTCATACAGAAACAACGCTCAATCGAATGAAAAAATAAAAAAATAAAAATTACTACCTTCCACTATTCAACTCTTTCTACACTTTCTAATTTCAAGAG
>JACEIK010004337.1:77915-100333 GCA_018107945.1 Datura stramonium
CAGCCAGGCACCAGAAGTGCTTAGGCTCAGCAGTTTAGCAGTTCAGGTCCCAGTAGGGCACCAGGTGCCAGTCATACCCCCCAAGGCGGGGCGTGACAAAAATGATGTACCAAGGTGCTGATTTTCATGTGTCAAAGATTCATCTTGGCTTTGGCATATGAGATTTGGTCATTTGAATTATGATAGTCTAAGGTTGATGAAAAAGAAAAAGGGTTGCCAACAATTAACCATTCTAATCAGCTTTATGAAGGATGTCTTTTTGAAAAACAGTCAAGAAAAAACTTACCCAAAGAGTAATTGACAAGAACACGGTATCCTTTAGAGTTGATTCATATGAATGTGTGCAGACCTATCAAGCTAGCCTCACCTGGTAAAAGTAATTATTTTCTTCTCTTTATTGATGATTATTCTAAAAAAACTTGGGTATATTTTTGAAAGAAAAATATGAGGTTTTTGAAAACTTCAAGAATTTTAAGAGCATAGTGGAGAAACAAAGTGGATACCAAATAAAGTCACTTTTGTTCGATAATGATGGAGAATTCACTTCAAATAAATTCAAGACTTTTTGTGAAACAACTGGAATTTGTCATTTTTTGACCGTTCCAAGAACGTTTCAACAAAATTGCGTGGTGGAGAGGAAGAATCGGACTAATCTAAACATGACAAGAAGTATGTTGAAGAAAAAAATATACCAATGCGATGAAGCAGTTGCTTGTGCGGTGTACTTATCAAATCGGTGTCACACCAAAAGTATTCATGGCAAAACACCTCAAGAGGCTTGGAGTGATCTCAAACCAAAAGTTGCTCACTTGCGAGTGTTTGGAAGAATTTTTTATGCACATATGTTGGATGAGAAGTGATCTAAACTTGATGAAAAAAGTGAGGTATATGTTTTCATTGGTTATGCATAAAGATATAAAGGTTAGAAGTTATATAACCCAAGAAATGGCAAGGTTATCATAAGCATATATGTTGAAGTTGATGAAAAATAGTGCTTGGGAATAAAAATCTAAAGAGCAAGATTACTCTTTTAGTCCATTCCTTGATGATGAACATGATGAAGAAATTATGGAGCAGCCTTGTCACGACCCGAGTTGGGATCCCCGATCTATACATGGAACCTAGATTCACGAATAGCTCTAAGAACCCATGACATGTGCATAGAAACTCAAGAGTATAAATTAAAGCAGAAACATAAAACATAAACATGAATGAGCGGAAGTATGAATATGATAAAGCATATATCAAACGATAACATCACAATGCTAAATCTCAAAGCTGAACATACTAGTCTATGTCTGAAAATCCTTTACTATCTGATGAGATGCTGGGACAAGCCCCCAGCTATCTCCAAGTCTAAAACTAAACTGACATGATCAACATAACTGAATAAATGTCCTTGGGAGATGAGGACTCACCCAACAGAACTAGCTGGACTAACAGGGAAGCGAGCTATCGACGATACTGATCTAGATCACCTGAACCTATATTATGAAATGATATAGCATAGAATATGCATTCAGTACTTTGAATGTACTTAGTATGTAAGGTATGCAAAACATGCTTAGTAATTATTAACTGAAATAATGCATATAAATATAAATCAAGTAGATGGTGAGAGCAAAGACTATATGCTAAAAACTGTATCTGAGACATACATAGTCATAAGCTGGTTATCATAACTGAACATAGTGATCCAAGATTTAGAAATAGAAATCATATGACTTGTCATAACTGAAATAGTAAGTAAAATCTCATAAACTGATCATTCGGTCAAATATGCTAAAACATAATATCATAAGTTATGAACATGAGTAACTGAAATCATGAGGAACAATGGGAGACTCATCATAATTGACACCATCACGATAGAGCTTACGTGATATCCCAACTATCACATTCAAGTGGGCAGAGCCGTTCAAAACCTTTCTAGGGCTAAGGACGCTAAACCATGATATCGATATCAAGCTGAGGCCCCTTGGGGCAAGGGGAAACTCTCTTAAGAGGTCCATAACATATATACATATACTTACATTGGCGCGTAGTTCTGAGATCAGAGAATATTGGACCCCAAGCCTACTCGGTCTAGACACTACTCCAAAAAATATGCATAGTGCTCACATCATTTTTCAATGAAGCTGAAATCATCATTCCATACATAGTTTCTCACATTGTTTCCCAATGAAGATGAAATCATAATTTATTCGTAGCTTGAAATCTGAACATTGAGAGTCTTGACTCCAAAACATATCATAAGCTACATTGGGAGTCTTGACTCTAAAACATATGATAAGCTGATCTTATTGGCCTTGATTAAATCATAAAAACATACTTAACTTGTATAGGCTTTCCCAAATCATAAAATCATGCATACTTGAAATAGACTTCATAAATCAAAATCATTAATTCATAAGTGGAAAGTTCATAAACATTCATTCATGTTAGATATCTCATCATACTTGAAGTCATGAATCATAGGCTTGACTTTTCATAAAACTTGCATAATAGGACATAATTTATAATAAGTTAAAATCATGAATTTATAATCAAATTTTGTCAAAAAAAATCTATCCACCGGAATTAAAACATACTTTAGAACATGAGGGGATTAGAGCCATAAACATATCATAGAGAATTTCACAAAATTGGGTTAAAACACTATAAATCAATGCACTTGATTAAGAACTTGAATTCATGAACTTGAGGAGAAATTTGGGCATTATGGTGGAAGAAAATCCTCATTCATAGTTCTACATACCTAGGTAAACTGATCTTGAAACTAGCCTTGAAATCCCAAGGGAATTGGGGAAGAAATTGGGGAGAATTCTAGCTTGATCTTGAAAGAAAGTCTAAATATCTTGCATGCATGGGAGTCTAATGGCTTAGAATAGGCTAAACCCTCTTAAAACACTCCTTTCATGCTTAAAACAACATCATTAGGAAGTTAGAAGCACAAGAATTATGAAAATACCGTTAGTGATTCGTCTGGAAAAATATCCACTCCCAGTCATATGACCCGTACCACAAGTCATCCCATCAACCTACGACTTGTGGTTCCTCCCGTAGCTAGCGAGTCCAATTTCTCCAACTCTCTAATTATTTTCACGACACCCACCATGACTCGTAGTTCCGTACTATGAGTCGTACAATCATTCGTAGGACCAACACCTAGTAACTCGGTAGAATGCTACGACTTCATGACCACGAGTCGTACCACCAAACCACGACTCGTTGTGTAGACTCATGGTATTGGGGAGGAGCCTCTGAACTTTACCATGAGTCTTCCTATGACCTGTACCAGCTAATCACGACCCGTACCACCAGTTGTACTGAGAGAAATAAATTTCAGACTTCTCTGCTAAACATATTCAACTTCTTGAACCGAATCTAAGGAAACTTTGGGGTGTTACATTATCTCCCTCTTGGGAACATTAATCATCAAGTGTAGATTAAGCATACTGAGGGGCTAGGAAAAGAACTACAATCCCAAAACTGAATAACTGAAGCTGAAAACTGACGGAGTGACTGACTCCGGACTGAAATACATGATGAAACTGAATTCATGAAACATACACACATGAAATCACAAGAAAGGAACTTAGAGATATGAACTTGACATGAAACTGAATAGAGTACTAAGGAGGAAACTGAAACCTCATGCTGGAATTGAGTCGGGAGGGAAAAGATGTGGATATCTAGCCATCATATCTTCTTTGGCCTCCCACGTAGCCCCATCAATAAGTTGATTCCTCCACAAAACCTTCACTGAAGCTACTTCCTTGTTCCTCAACTTACGAATATGATGATCAAGGATCTCAATCAAAACCTCCTCATAGGTAAGGCTATCCTTCACATCTATGCTTTCCACCGGAACTACTAAGGCCGGGTTACAATGCACTTCTTTCATAGAGATACATGAAAAACTGGATGTACCAAAGTTAACTCCGCTGGTAGCTCCAACTCATATGCCACCTTTCCAATTCGCTTCAGAATCCTATGAGGACCAACATATTGGAGACTAAGCTTCCCTTTCTTCCCGAACCTCATCACTCCCTTCATGGGTGATACTTTCAGAAATACCTAATCATTAGCCTCAAACTCAAGCTCTCTCCGTCTAACATCCGCATAAGATTTCTGATGACTTTGAGATGTTTTCAGTCTTTTCCTAATAAGCTGAACTTTCTCTATTGCCCTTATGAACTGAATCTAGACCTATCAATATAGCCTCACCTACCTCCAACCATCTAATAGGTGATATACATCTTTGCCCATAAAGATCCTCAAACGGAGCCATCTGAATACTGGAATGATAACTTTATTGTAAGCAAACTCAATGAGAGGCAAGTGATCATCACAACTACTCTTAAAATCGACCACACACTCTCTCAACATATCCTCAAAAGTCTAAATGGTCCGCTCATCCTGATCATCTATTTGCAGGTGAAAAGTTATACTAGGATTGGCTTGAGTACTATGGCCCCTCTGAAATAACCTCTAAAACTAAGAGGTGAACTGAGTACCCCTATCTAAGATGATGGATAAAGGAACTCCATGCAACCGAACCAACTCCTGAATGTACAATCTAGAATAATCCTTAGTTGAATAAGTGGTTTTGACTGGTAAGAAATGAGCTGATTTGGTCAACCTGTCCACAATCACTCATATAAAGTCATACTGTCGGCGGGTATGAGGCAATCCTGTAATGAAGTCCATGTTGATATCTTCCCACTTTCAAGTAGGAATACTAATGTCTTGAAGTACACCTCCAAGTATCTGATGCTCGACCTTAACTTGTTGGTAATTTGGATACTTATCCACAAACTCCGCTATGTCCTTCTTCATGCCATTCCACCAGTAGACCTGCCGTAGATCACGATACATCTTGGTGGCACCATGGTGGATAGAATACCAAGAGCCATGAGCCTCGCTCAACATCCATTCTCTCAAGTCACCAATAGTTGGCACACATAATCGACCCTGATATTAGAGTACACCATATCCCCTTGGGAGAAAACCTCCACTTTCTGACTTCGGATCATTTCCATCAACTTTACCAAGATAGGATCCTCATCTTGCCTAGCCTTGACCTCAGTCACCAATGAAGATTCTGACCCATTCTAAATAATGACACTACTATCCATCGAGTTAACAAGATGAACCCCTAAAGGAGCAAGTCTGTAGACATCCTTTGCTAACTCCCTCCTTCTATCCTCAACACGAGACACACTCTCCATGTACAGCCAGCTAAGTGCATCCGCCACTACATTGGCTTGCCTGGATGATAAAGAACACTCATGTCATAGTCTTCTAGAAGTTCTAGTCATCTCCTTTGGCACAAATTCAGGTTCTTCTGAGTGAAAACATACTGAAGGCTTTTATGGTCCATGAACACATCCACATGCACCCTATAAAAGTACTGCCTCCAAATCATCAATGTAAGAACCATAGCTACCAACTCTAGGTCATGCATTGGATAATTCTTCTCATGCATCTTAAGCTGCCTAGAGGAATACATAATGACCTTATCATACTGCATCAACACACAACCAAGACCAACCCTAGAGACATCACAATACATCATGAAACCATCCGTGCACTCTAGTAGGGCCAATACTGGAGCCAAAGTGAGTCGAGTCTTTAACTCCTGAAAACTCTTCTCACAAGCATCTGACCACTGAAATTTGACCTTCTTCTAGGTCAACTTAGTCAATAAAGCTACAATGGATGAAAATCCCTTAATGAATCTCCTTTAGGAGCCAGCTAAATCCAAAAAACTACTAATATATGGGGGATTAACTAGTCTAGGCTAATTCTTCACCACTTCTATATTTTGAGAGTCCACCTACACAACCTCGTTAGACACCACATGGCCCAAAAATGCTATGGAGTTCAGCCAAAACTCGCACTTGCTAAACTTAGCAAATAACTGATGATCCTTGAGAGTCTATAACACAATCCTCAAATGAGCAACATGCTCCTCCTCGCTCTAAGAGTATATGAGAATATCATCTATGAAGACAATCACGAACATATTCAAATACTACTTGAACACCCTGTACATCAAATCCATAAAAGCTACAGGAGCATTCGTTAGTCCAAAAGACATAACTACAAACTCATAGTGACCATACCAAGTCTTGAAGGTTGTCTTCGAAATGTCACTCTCTCTAACTCTGAGTTGATGATAGCCGGATCTGAGGTCTATCTTTGAGAAGCACTTAACAGCCTGAAGCTGGTCAAAAAAGTCATGAATTCTGGGGAGGGAGTACTTATTCTTGATTGTGACCTTGGTCAACTACCCATAATCAATGCATATTCTAAGGGAACCATCCTTCTTTTAAATAAAGAGAACGGGAGCACCCCATGGGGATTTACTAGGTCTGATGAAATCCTTATCTAGGAGATCTTTTAGCTGTTCATTCAACTCCATTAGCTTGGCTGGAGCCATTCTCTAAGGAGGAATAGATATAGGCTGCGTATCAGGGAGAAGGTCAATACCAAAGTCAATCTCCCGCTCGGGAGAGACTCCTGGTAGATCATTTAAAAACACCTCCAGATACTCACATAGAACAAAAACTAACTGAAGAGTCAGGGTCTAAGACGTAGCATCCTTAACCCAAACTAGATGATACACACAACCCTTAGACATATCTTCCTAGCCTTGAGATAGGAAACAAAGCGACCTATAGGCATAGCTGAACTACCTTACTATTCTAGGGCTAGCTCACCCAAAAATTGAAACTCTACCATATGGGTCCTACAATTGACTGAGACATAACATGCATGTAACTAGTCCATACCAAAAATAACATCAAAATTGTTCATGTATAACTCTATTAAGTCGGCTGGGTGACTTTCTGAAGGACTGTGACAAGGCAATTTCTGTATACCCGTCGAGCTATGATTGACTCACTGACTGGAGTAGAGACTGAGAAGGGTTCTAATAGGATCTTGGTACCGACTCCAAAACTAATAGAAACATAAGGAGTCACAAAAGATAAGGTATCCCTTGGATCTAACAATGCATACACATCAAGACGGAATGCTCATAACATACCCGTGACCACATCGAGAGAGACCTCCTTCTCCTGACGAGATGATAATGCATAAAATCTATTTTGATGTTGGCCACCACCTGCACTAGTGGATGCACCCTGCTAAGCTGAACGTGCTGGTGGAGCTGTTGAACTGGTGGCTGGGTCATGGCCTCTACCATTGCCCTATCTAGTTGAAGGGAAATCTATGAGTATGTGTACGGGCTTGCCATACCTGAAGCACACGCCTGAACCCGCTAAGCACTCTCTGATGTTCCTACTACCACATCTCCCACAAACTGGAATGCTGGCTCTCCTGACATGCTCCCCTAACCTCTATAGCCGGATGCTCTACCCCTCTGATCATGCCTACGTCTTGACGGAACACTGGCTGATGATGGAGCTGGGCTGACGACCTTTGGTGGGACTAAGGGCGATGTCCACTACCGGACCTCTGCTTAAACTATCCATAACTCCCTATCCTGGCCCTATTAGCCTCTCTTTCCTTCTCCTTCATCTGCTCTACCTTTATCTAATGGGCATATATGGCCAACTGGGAGAAATCTATGTCATTGATCAACATGGAAGTCCTTGTCACGCCCCACCTTGGGAGGCATGACTGGCACCTGGTTCCATACTAGGACCTGAACTGCTGAGCTGACTGAGCCTAAGCACCTCTGGTGCAAGGCTGACTCTAACTCTAGAATCAAGAAAACAATGGGCTATATAGTGGCTATAAATACAACCCCTGGCCGACAGGCCTATAGCCCCTGTGAAAGTAAACAGCTAACCAGAGACAAACAATCATAGGGNAATATAGAAACAACAATACCCCTCCTCCACCACCATCACCCAGCCCAGAGACAAACAATCATAGGGAGTTCTATGCGGGCCGACAAGGCCGCCAATCAACAACTAAATAGGGCCCCACACGGCCTACACACATCATCTGAAACACAGGGGAGTAACACAATCTGCAAGCCTCTAGGAGTAATAAGATGGTCGGGATAGGGCCCTGACCTACCCATACTATACAAACAAAAGGAAAAAACCTCTATAACACAAGCCCCGGAAGAAGGGAGCTGACGGTTCTGTACGACTTACTAGAACTACAATAGACCTGCTCCTCGTCTATCTATACTTGTAGGCAAGTAATGCAGCGCCCCAGAAGAGGACGTCAGTAAATATGTACCGAATATGTAAGGCAATAGATAAGCTGAATAGGACTGGAAGTAAGTAAAAAGAAGGGCTGGAAGATTAACCTGTACGCCTGCTGATTCGTAATCTGTATCTAACTGACACTACATGTACATAAGCTAAGACTACATACTTACACATTTATACACTATAGCTAGAAGACAAGAATTCATATAAGAACCCCACCTGACCCCCATAAGCCGGGAGGTATAATCAACACAGAATAACTCGTTCAGGCCCCCATAAGTCCTGGCGAGCACATCTCAGTCAATATACCCCCACTCAGGTGTCTACAACTCTACTGGTAATGTAGCCAACCTACTGGTCCCATGGGTCTACAATTAGGCCCGCTTGGCCCCTGAACTGTAACTATGTCTGAGTTCGGAGGATTCCTGATATCTACACCTTGGGCGTAAACGCTCGACAGGGGTGTGTATAAGGCCAACCACGACATATGAGGATCTGGATCCCCATCTTCATCCCTTGTGGACGGCATGCCGCTCTGTAGAGCGATGTATCCTCGCCCCTAGCGGGCGGCGACACAACTATTAATCCTGGGGCGGTTATGGAAGGCTTCTAATTGAGGGCAACCCCAACCCAGGTGCTATACTGACACATCAATCTATCTGTATAAAGAGAGCGTATTTGGCCTTCTGGGACTAATGCTAATGCTACTCACTTCTGGGATAATTTGTATGGCTGTATGCAGGCACGCCATGCGCCCATATTTGATCAAAGGATCCTGATAGTGATCATGATCTCTAATAGTCTGGGCTGAATAGAGCAAGGTATGAAGTGGCCTAACAATACTCTGAATATCCTACTCGGACATCTATAACTCATGAATAGCTGTGGGGTTACAGATAGCTAACTACTTTATTCTTCTAATTAAACAACTATAGGGTTGGGCTTGGTTGAACTTTCTTCTACGTGGTCGGCACCCTGGTCCTCCATAGGGAGCTTACCGATCTCCTTAACTTGTGGTTAACACTGTACTAGCAGAGTACTACTGACTCCTTAGGCCTTTTATGAATCCACTCGGATCTATATTACTGTTCTGGGAAATTCTCAATCTTATAGGCAATTCTATATAGACTGGCCCTCTCTTGGCACTCTGTACCTGAATACCTTACAAGAACCAGCTAGGGTGCTGTCCCATCACTGACTACTGATGTGGACCCTTCCTTAGGGTGCCCACGAGTTTATCTGACTCGGACAACTGGCTGGCTTGCTGGGCGTCCTACGTGATAACTGTTAAGTCGACTAAGACTGACAATCGCTGATAAGGCTAAAGGGATGGCGGACGATCACTCAATATACTGGACAACCCTGGTGTCGCTAACTCTAGAATATACCTATTCTGTCTCTATTTCTGGTTCTGGAACGTGCGATAACGTCAATGACTTCTACGGATGCTTTCCTGCCAATACAGGCGCCAACTGGTCGTTAGACCGACTAACTGCGCCCATACTGTTTAACCAACCGATTCAGGACAATAACTCTTACGAGATTCTAAAGTTTAGGCCTCACAACAAACATATAAGTCTACCATCACAATAAACTGAGAACTAAAAGAGTTTCTATAGCGTTCATAACGCAAATCACATTTAACCTGCTCCCTTTTAGCGAGGGGTCCTGCAGTATGATCTGTATACTTTTTCGAGCAGCTAACCAGAATTTATGTAACTGTAATCCCTATTAGCAACTAATCGCAACATAGCTGATATTTATATATGTATATCAATTACAACTAATTACAACATATCGAATTACAATCTAATGGTAGCAATTATCTGCAGCATTTGAGATCGTTATTTCTATTCGAGAACATAAGTCGTAACATTGTACGAGAAGGATACTTGCCGAGAGTAAATACCTCGTTTACCGTTTTCTGACTAACTAATGAGTATCAACTCGTATTCAACTGCCCTTCTCAACTGTAATCATATTAATGGAAGAATACGACCAACTTCATTACTAAATTTGAAGAAAATGATAACTTATATATATATATATATACTGACTATACTTCAAATTATCGAAAGACGATCAAAAACTCATAATTTCTCAGGAATCTAGAAGGGAGAAATACTTACTTTAGGCACGTGATCATATTGACACTAGTTTGGAACAATATCATCAACTTATGCTCGGAGGGACGACGATTTGCTGGGTGTATTTTACGAAAATAACTCCGCAGCGATGCTCTATGCAGCCTTATACTTCACTATCCGGAGTTAATTTAGATTTGGACGGCGTTTAGCGGCGTAATCGGATGATTTCCAAATGTTTTCCCTCGTTCTTACCTCTACTGGCCGAGGTTATTTGAGAAATGAAATAACATCTAAGTGTGAGGCCTTTATATACTTGAGGCGGCATACAAGGAAATGTGGAACTCTGCCAGTCGCGCTAATTCTGCTCTATGCCACTTTGCCCCTCTGGGCAGCTTGATTCGGCCTCCTCCCGTGAAATCCCGACTTTGCACTCGTTCGGCCTTTCTCTGGGCCCTTTCCTCATACGTATGACACTCTAAAACTCTCAACCAACATACGAATAGGCCGAATAAATGTTAGAAACTTACGGGGCGTAACATCCTGCACTCCTTGACCAGGGAATCTGCCACTCCATTTAAAAACCCGCTCACACGCACCCTAGGATCAACAACCATCTTCGGTGCATACTTAAATAACCAGGTACACTCCAAAGCATACTCCTGGACAGTTTTGTTATTCTATTTCAAGTTAATGAACTTCGCTGCCTTTTCCTCCCACAGCTCCCTAGGGTAGAACCTGTCCAAGAATGAAGTCACAAACTCATTCCAACCCATAGGAACTGCTCTGACTCCTCTACTATCCTTCCACTGACGAAACCATATGTGAGCAACCCCCTTCAGTTGATAGGAGGCTAAATCTGCACTCTCTTCTCCCTTAACCCTATAATCTAGATGATCTTCTGCACCTGCTCAAGGAACTCATGAGGGTCCTCATCCATCTTCGACCTAAGAAACTCAGGTGGGTTCATATTGAGAAAGTCTCGCACTCTCGCTGTTGCTGCGTTTCTATACTGGGGAACATGGGCCACTTCCTTCTAGTCGACCTGAGCGGTCATGACCTGTGACAACATTTAAAATGCAGCTCTAAACTTGGCATAAGCGACCTGCTCGGGCAAAGGATCCGCTGGTGCTGGTGGGACTTGCGGATTCCCATTTCCATTGCCATTGTCATGGCCATTTTCGTTTCCATTTTTTCTACCATTCACTCGACGTGTAGGCATATTTCTGCAAACACATATAACACGAATAAGAGGAATAGAGAGGTACTTCATCGCACGATATATATCATGGAAGGGGCATATTTCTACAAACGCATATCGCAAGATTCACTCTTCTATCTGATGAGATGCTGGGACAAGCCCCCAACTATCTCCAAGTATGAAACTAAACTGACATGATCAATATAACTAAATAAATGTCCCAGGGAAATGAGGACTCACCCAACAGGGCTAGCTGGACTAATAGGGAAGCGAGCTATTGACGAGACCGAGCTATATCACCTGAACCTGTATCATGAAATGATATAGCATATAATATGCATTCAGTACTTTGAATGTACTGAGTATGTAAGGTATCCAGACATTCTTATTAATTGTTAATTAAAATCATGCATATAAATATAAATAAAATAGATAATGAGAGCGAGGACTACATGCTAAAAGTTGTATCTGATACATACATAGTCATAAGCTGGTTATCATAATCGAACATAGTGACCCAAGATTTTGAAATAGAAATCATATGACTTGTCATAACTGAAATAGTAAGTAAAATCTCATAAACTGATCATTGGATCAAATCTGCTAAAACATAATATCATAAGTTATGAACATAAGTAATTGAAATCATGAGGAACTATAAGAGACTCATCATAACTGACACCATCACGATAGATCTTACGTGTGCCCCAACTATCACATTCAAGTGGGCAGAGCCATTCAAAACCTTGCTAGGGCTAAGGACGCTAAACCATGATATCGATATCAAGCTGAGGCCCCTTGGGGTAGTGGGAAAACTCTCTTAAGAGGTCCATAACATGTATACATATACTTACATTGGCGCGTAGTTCTGAGATTGGGGAACATTGGACCCCAGGCCTGCTCGGTGCTAGACACTACTCCCAATAAAATTGCATAGTGCTCACCTCATTTTTCAACGAAGCTGAAATCATCATTACATGCATAGTTTCTCACATTTTTCTCAATGAAGAGGAAATTATAATTTATACGTAGCTTGAAATCTGAACATTGGGAGTCTTGACTCTGAAACATATCATAAGCTACATTGGGAGTCTTGACTTTAAAACATATGGTAAGCTAATCTTATTAGCCTTGGCTAAATCATAAAAACATACTTAACTTGTATGGGCTTTCCAAAATCATAAAATCATGCATATTTAAAATAGACTTCATAAGTCAAAATCATGGATTCATAAGTGGAAAGTTCATAAACATCATTCATGTTAGATATTTCATCATACTTGAAGTCATGAATCATAAGCTTGACTTTTCATAAAACTTGCATAATAGGGCATAATTTCTAATAACTTAAAATCATGAATTTATAATCAAATTGTGTATAAAAAAATCTACCCCTCAGACTTAAAACATACTTTAGAACATGAGGGGATTAGAGCCATACACATATCATAGAGAATTTCATAAAATTGGGTTAAGACACTAAAAATCAATACACTTGATTAAGAACTTGAATTCATGAACTTGAGGAGAAATTTGGGCATGAGGGTGGAAGGAAACCCTCATTCATAGCCCTATATACCTGGATAAACTAATCTTCAAACTAGCCTTAAAAGCCCAAGAGAATTGGGGAGAATTCTAGCTTGATCTTGAAAGGAAGTCTTAATATCATGCATGCATAGGAGTCTAATGACTTATAATATGCTAAACCCTCTTAAAACACTCCTTTCAGGGCTAAACAATGTCACTAGGAAGTTAGGAGCTCAGGAATTACGATAATTCCCTTAATGATTCATCTGGAAATATACCAACTATCAGTCATATGACCCGTATCACGAGTCCTACCACCAACCTACAACGTGGTTTCCTCACGTAGCTAGCCAGTCCAATTTCTCCAACTCTCTGATTATTTCCACGAAGCCTTCCATTACTCATACAATTACTCATAGGACCAACACCTGGTAATCCAATAGCATGCTACGAATCCTTGACCATGAGTCGTACCACCAAACCACGACTCGTGGTCCTGGGGAGAAACCTATGAACTTTACCATGAATATTCCTACAACTCGTACCAGCTGACTATGACCTGTACCATCAATTGTACTAAGAAAAAAAATTCAGACTCCTCTGCTGAACATATTCAACTTTCCGAACCTAGTCTTAGAAAACTTTGAGGTGTTACAAGCCTAAAACACCACCTGCAACACCTCCATCGCAAGTTCAAGAAAATGGAAAATCAAGTTCAAATAGTGTACCTCAAAAGTCTAGAAGTCTTCGAGACTTGTATGACGCAATGGAAGAAGTAACAGAAAATTAAAGTGATTTCACTCCTTTTTATTTATTGTTGGACAAAGGCCCGTAAGTTAGGATGATGCTGCCGGTAACCTAAAATGGAGAGATGCGATGGATGAAGAGATCAGGGCAATCAAGAGGAATGACACTAGGGAGTTGGCAAAACTTCCAAAAGGAAAAAGCACCATTGAAGTCAATTGGGTTTACAAGCTAAACAAAAGTTTCAAAGGAGAAGTAGAGAGGTACAAAGCAAGTTTGTGACACAACCCAAATGGCCAGGTTGTGCGGACATCTACATTGACTCTAGCTTGATAGGAGAACCTATTTTTAAACAACATATAAAAATATAAAAAATTTCTCATTACTTTACATAATTAAATCAATGTTTAAATTTACAAATAACCCTACCAAAACCATGACTCTCTCAAGATCTAGTCTAGATAGGAACAAGATATCTACTTGGAATACTGACAAAATAAAATGACACAACTTCGCCTGTGGAAAGAATGTTGAAGCTGATGCCGAGTTTCACCTCGTCAATCATGAAACCGCAAATTACCTGCCCCCAACCTACACCCAAAAAATGGTGTAGGAAGATAGTGTTAGTACACCACACATACTGGTAGGCATCATTGGCTGACTAGGATTAGTTAACGCAATAGTATATAATAAACATGAAATTGTCTAACCTTTACTACTCACAACAACATACACAAAAGCCAAGTCTAAATCTCGATTAGATCTTTATTTCAGTACACAATTACACCTATATGTATACAACCATGAACATACAGTACAATTTCCCCTACTCAAACTTAGAAATCAATTCAAAAACTTCCCAATTCCTACACTGGTCCATTCTCTCACTGGGGTGGCGACTTGACCGCTACCGGATATTGCAGCAACAAAGACACACCCGCTGCAGCGGTATCCCACTTGAACAATGTCTTGGTATTTATGACTCTTCTCTTCTTCAGCTTCCCTTACTCATCACCTTCTTCAATTTTTCATTAATTAAACCCATTTCAATTACTTCCTATTTATTTAATTACTCTGCGAAATTATATTTACACCAGTTATCTTTTATTTAATCATCGTTAACCTTTAATAAACCATCTATCCTTTGCAATAACTCAGCTCTACACCTATTAGTGGAGAAACGCTCTCATAAAGGATTAACCCAACACGAACGTTGTTGACTCGAATACCTATTATGGAACCAATAACCAAAATTAGTCTAGCTCAATTTTATTAGACTCAGCCCAATTCAGACAATCACCATGCATTACATGTAATAAAATCAACATACCTTTATAAAGAATCATCAAATAGCATAATTAAACTACCATTTATAAAACAATCAATCATACTAGTGGAGTCATGTCCACATACGAATACGGCTACAGGTATATATCTGCACCTCCTTGATGTCACTCTACAACTATCACATCATGTCTGAATCACATAAGCATATACGTATCATATCTATATATATAAATGTCCTCCACATATATGTATATATTTTTACGCACATGCCAGAGGGTCTTATTTTTGCCATTCCAGTCATGACTTGCAGGGGACTCTAAATTTTCATGTACTATACCGACATGGTACTGACTCCCACTCATCTACTCATCCAGATGCTCACCTTAATCACATCATAACTGCTCGCCCGGAGGCTCACCTCAAGCATGAGCTTGTCACGATCTGAATATAGGCCCGGATCGAGACAAAGGACAAAGAACCCCGAGAGGCTCCATGTCAACCCATGGCATAAATATGATATCTAAACTCAACATAATCAAGTGGAAGTCTAACATATATAATATAGCGTAAGTCTAAAAATATCATAACATCTGAATACATAACACAAGTCTGAAACTGAATACATGCTATGTCTGATAAGCCTCTACTACTGACAAGTTGATAGGACAAGACCCCAACTAACTCACTATAGTTTGAAACTGAAAAATACTATATACAACTAATAAAGGTCCCTCGGAAGATGAGGACTCACCAACTAAGACTGGGAGGTGCTAATACTGAGAGTCTAGCTAATGGCGGGACTGAGCTTGAATATCGAGCTTGTATCATGAAATGATACAACATAGAGTATGCAGTTAGTATGTGGAATGTACTGAGTATGCAAGGTAAGTAAAACCGCTAAGTAAGTACAAAAATAGAAATCGTGCATATCATAAAACATTTCATCATAAGAGTCTGATAATAGGGCTTGCATGCTATTATCTGAAAACACGATTTAAACATAACTGAATATTATAAACTGAATCGAATTACCCAAAGCTAAAACTGATAATCATAAGTAAAACTCAACATTTGGTCAAACCTACTGAAAACATTATATCATGACTGATGAACATGCATAACTGAAATCATGAGGAACAATGAGAGGCTCGTATTATAACCAACATTACCATGATAAAAATTATGTGGTCCCGACTATTACATCAAGTGGGCAGAGCCGTCTAAAGCCTTTCCAGGGCTAGGGTGCTACTATGATATCGATTAAAGCTGAAGGCCCCTTGGGGGTAGGGGAAGCTCACAAGGGAGGTCCCAAAATAATTTGAACATACCTATGTTGGCACGTAGTTCTGAGGCATAGGGTTGACTGACCCTTAGCCTACTAAATACTATACACTACTCCCAAAAATATGCATATGCTCTCCATCATTTTTCAACGAAGCTGAACCATCGTCTAGTGACGAAGCTGACTCATAACATACATGCATAAATCAAAAATCATAACATGAGGAGCCTTGAGCTCAAACTATACCACAAGCTAAAAATAGTGGGAGTCTAGACTTCAAAATCCATGTGGTAGCTAATAACATGAAATTTAGATAAATCATGAAATATACTTGATCATATGGGCTTGCCTAATACTTAAAAATGCTTGACATAGACTTGATCATTCGAAAACATGAACACGGAAATGGGTAATTTGAAATCATACTTTCATCATATACATCTAATCATGCTTGAATACCTATATCATAAATCTCAACTTTCATGAACTTCCATGGATGGGCATCATAACTTGTAAAACTTGAAAAAATAATGTGTAATTTAATATATTGTAAAATATGATCATTAATATTAATTCAACATTTGAAACATGCATAGGTATGATTGATACTTAGAGAATTTACATGTTGTGTTAAAACCCCATAGACTCATCAACTAGAATTTTCATGAAATTGAAGAGGGATTGAGCATGGGTGTGGATGAATATACCCATTCATAACCCTACATACCTGGTTAAACCAAATTTACACTTCCTCTTGAAATCCCAAGGTAAATTTCTCAAGAAATTGGAGAAATTCTTCAAGCTAGATCTCCAAGAAAAGGCTCTAAATTGCATCCATGGAGTGGGAATGCTTAGAATAGGCTTAACACTGTTAAAACCCTGCTAACTTAGCTTAAAACAACATAGTTTAGGACCTTAAAGCTTAGAAATTATGAAACTACCCTTAATCGAAAACCTGAAAAAATTGCATTGCCAGTGACAACGGGTGGTACCACGTGTCGTACCTTGCTACCACGACTCATGGTGACTGTCCGTTACTTCCCTTCCTCATTCTTCAGTTCTTAGTTCCTGATACCATGACTCAACAGGATGAGTCATTACACCAAACAACGATCTATCGTTTCCTCTCGTTACTTCCTTTGATAAAACTACATCTGAACTTCCCATGAGTCACACCATGACTCGTACCTTCCTCTTATGAGTTTTAGGTTCCATCCATTACTTGACTAGGGAATTTTCCATGCTCTTCCCACAGGCACTTATAATGACTCGTTTTTCCTCACAACAAGTCGTAGCATGACTCGTACTGTCCATCCCTGACTATTCCAGAACCAACCAACGACTCCTACCTACGAGTCGTACCTTCTTCTAATGGGTCATTACAAGGCCCATTGTTCCAACTCTTTCCCTCATAACCATTAACCATGGGTGGTACCTACGTTCAGGGGTCCTTCTTACGACTCATACCCTCAATCGTCTTGAGGCAAAAATTTCAGATTTATGCTGCTTCTCATTTTTAATTCTTGAGTCTAGTCTTAAGCACATTCGGAGTATTACAATATATCCCTCTTGGAAATATTTATCCTTGAATGTGAATGAACATACTAAAAAGTCGATAAATGCAATCATCATACCAAATACTGAACATTTAAGCTGAAAACTGATGGAGTGACTGACTCCGGACTGAATTACATGACTAAACTGAATTCATGAATCATACATACATACATTGACATGAAATAAACTTGGGTACATGAACTAAACATGAAACTAAATAGAGTACTAAGGAGGAAACTAATACCTCAAGCTAAAACTGAGCCAGAAGAAAATAGATGTTGGTATTTATCCATCATATCTGCTTCGGCTTCCCATGTAGCTCCCTCAACATGCTGGTTCCTCCACTAAACCTTTACTAAGGCTACTTCTTTGTTTCTTAGCTTTCAAACCTGATGATCTAGTATATCCACTAGAACTTCTTCATAACTAAGGCTATCCTTCATACCTACACTCTCCATCGGAACAACTAGAGATGGATCACCCAAACACTTCTTTAAGAGCGATACATGGAAAACTGGATGAACTGAAGCTAATTCTGAGGGCAACTCCAACTCATATGCTACCTTGCTAACCCGTTCCACAATTCGGTATGGGCCGATATAATAGAGACTGTGTTTCCCTTTCTTTCCGAACCTCATCACTCCCTTCATGGGAGATAGCTTCAAAAACACTGAATCATCAACTTCAAACTCTAGTTCTTTCCTCCTCACATCTGCGTAGGATTTTTGACGACTCTGAGTTGTTTTCAACCTTTCCCTTATGAGTTGAACCTTCTCCTTCACCTCATGAGCTGAATATGGTCCTATCATTGCAGCTTCACCGGCTTCAAACCAACCAATAGGCGATCTACATCTCCGCCCATAGATAGCCTCAAACAGAGTCATCTGAATGCTGGAATAGAACTGTTGTTATATGCAAACTCAATAAGAGGTAAATGGTCTTCCCAACTGCCTTTGAAATCCATCACACATGCTCTCAACATATCCTCCAGAGTCTGAATAGTCTGCTCGGCCTGACCATCTATTTGCGGGTGAAATGCTGTGCTAAGCTTGACCAGAGTACCGAGTACTTTATGAAATAATCTCTAAAATTGGGAGGTAAAGTAAGTACCTTAATCTGATATGATGGACAAGGGCACTCCATGCAACAGAACTAACTCACAAATGTACAATTTGGCATAATCTTCTGCTGAATCGGTAGTTTTGACCGGTAGAAAATGAGCTACCTTAGTCAACCTGTCTACAACCACCAAAATAGAGTCATACTGTCGACTAATATGAGGAAACACTGTAATGAAGTCCATATTGATCTTCTCCCACTTTCAAGTGGGGATACTAATATCTTTGAGCATACCTCCAGGTCTTTGATGCTCAACCTTCACCTGTTGACAATTCGGACACTTAGCCACAAACTCTGCTATATCCTTCTTCATGCCATTCCACCAATAGACTTCCCATAGGTCATGGTACATCTTGGTGGCATCTGGGTGAATAGAATATCTGGAACCACGAGCCTCATGCAATATCTGCTCCCTCAAGTCATCAATACCCGGTACATACAAACAACCCTGATATCGTAGAACACCATCTCCCCCTTAGGAGAAGACCTCCACCTTTTGATTATGAACGGCTTCCTTCAATTTTACCAAAATAGGATCTTCGTCTTGTCTAGCTTTTACCTCAGTCACCAAGAAATATTCTAATCCATTCTGAACAATGCTACCTCCATTTGTCGAGTAAACAACATGGACTCTTAGCCGTGCAAACCGATGCACATACTTCATTAACTCTTTCCTTTCCTCATTTACATGGGACACACTCTCCATAGTAAGCCTACTAAGAGCGTCTTCCACCACATTTTCCATGCTCAGATGATAAAGGACACTTGTATTATAATCCTTCAAAAGCTCCAACCACCTCATCTAACGTAGATTCAAATCCTTTTGGGTAAACTCCTAATGTGGGCTTTTGTGGTCCGTAAACACATCCACAAGGACCCCTATTATACCCCGGGAACTGAAGGATCAGACCCGAGAGTCAAAAAAGTGAAAAACTAAAATTTCACACCAGGTCACAAAACGAATCGTGAGGAGACTCGTGAAGAGTGACCACGGGCATGAAGTGACTCGTGGTCCAACAGGTTGACAGGGTGTGTTGAGAAGACCACGGGCATGACCATGAGTCGTGGTCAGAACTCACGACTCGTGAGGTCTCTCGTGGCCTAGACTGGTTGTTTGGCAATGAGGCATTGGGCAGTAGAAGCCATGATGCGACCACGAGCTGTGGTTACCCACCACGAGTCGTTGTGTCTCCTGTGAGGTCCCCTAGTTGTTTTGATCAGTGAACCAGATGACTCATAGCCACGAGTCATGGCCTATGAGCACGAGTCGTTCAGTCTCTTGTGGGGACTGGCAGTCAGCAAAATTCTATTATTTTAGTAAGGGCTTTTTCGCAATTCTGAAGTCCTAGGGGCCTATACTATGTCGTTTAAGGCTCGTTTTAGAGGGTTTAATGAGAGAAAACCTATTCTAATTCATTCATTACATGCATGCAGGCTTGAGAGGTTTAGAGGTGATTCAAGGCTAGCATCAAGGTTTCCACTCAATTTCCTTTAGGTAATCAAAGATTTGGTGGAATCAATCCCTTCCAGGTATGTAGGGTTATGAGTGAGCGTTTCTTTCCTCACCCATGCCCAATCTCTATCTAAGTATGAGAAATTCCTATGATCAAGTTATGAGATTGTTTACCCAATTGCATAATTCTTCAATCTCTATACATGGGTACAATTAGATTATGTTTCTATTGATGAATTGTGAAGCTTGGGCAAAATTTAAATTGTTTTTAATCAAAATTGTGTTTTCTATATTATGAAATAAAATGCCCATGGATGAAAAGTTCATGAAGGAAGAGAATAATGATGAATGTATGATGACGATGAGATTTGATGATAAAAAACATGTTTCTAAAGCTATCCATGATTATGATATAATTTTCAAAATGAATTGAGTAGATCCAAGCATGATAAAGTTTTGGGAAAAGCCCTTATATCGAGTATGATGATATAGTAAATCTAAGGTAAGCTTACCAAATGATTTTGGGGTAGACACTCCCACTTATCTTTGAGCTTGTGGTATGTATCAAAATAAAGCTTCTCATATGCATGAATTCAGAAATGAGATGTATTTTAGTATTGAGATTTCTTTTTCATACGATGTCGGTTCTATGCATGATTTCATTATTGAGCTTTGTCAAATGACAATGTCGAGCTTCGTTTCATACGATGTTGAGTTTATGCATAATTCCATTGTTGAGCTTTGTCAATTGATAATGTTGAGCTTCATTGTATACGATGTAGAGCATTGCATGTTTTGGGAGAAGAGTCTAGCACCGAGCGGACTAAGGGTCGATCACCCTATGCTCCAAAACTACACACCAATGTAGGTTGATACTATTATGTTATTGGGACCTACCTTGTGAGCTATCCCCGACCCTAATGGCCCATGAGCTTGATATCGATATCATGGTAGCATCCTTAGCCCTGACAAAGTTTTGGACACATCCTCCCACTTGAGTGTGATAGTCGGGACCACGTAAGCTCTATCATGATATGTCGGTTATGTGACGAGTCTCCCATTGTCTATATGATTCAAATTTGCATATTCATTACTCATGGTTATTATTTTTTGCATGCATGTTCCAAAAGCAAGGTTTGACTCATTGTTCAACTTTTCTTATAAATGTCATATTTCAGCTTTGAGTCATTCGAGTCAGTTATGATGTTATGAAGCTATGCGTTGTCATGTTATGAAAAGATTACGATTTCAGAATGAATGCATGCAATCCTTCCTCCCAAATCTGAAATCTTATGATATGTTATGAAATGTTTTCAACGAATTACTTTACTTAAGAGGTTTTACTTACCTTGCATACTCGGTATATTCCACGTACTGACTGCATAATTTTTATGCTGTATCATTTTATGATACAGGACTCAGCTCCCAAGCTCAGCTTCGCTCGTAGTCGGTTGTCAAAGTTAGCACCTACTTCGTTGGTTAGTCCTCATCCTTCAAGGGCTATACTTTCAGTTTCTTTATGTTTTTTCATCTTCAGTATTGTTGAGTTAGTTGGGGTCTTGTCCCATCAACTCGTCAAGATTAGAGGCTTTTCAGACTTTGTATGTTTTTAGCTTCGGATGCTTATTCGAATGTTATGTTGAGTTAGACTTCCGCTGAGTTTGTATCAATTGATTCTTCAGTATATATATATGTGTGTGTGTGTGTGTGTGTGGAGTTAGATGTATGCTTATGCCTTGGGTTGGCTTTGGTTCTCTCGGGGTCCCTTGTCCCGTGTCCACGATCCTGGCCTTGATCTTGGGCATAATTGCATGACCAAGTGATACTTTAATACTTTATTTCTACTTGTTTATCCACTTTTATGTATGCATTCTCATGTGATTTGTATGTAAATGTGGATTTATACTAACCAACATGATTAGTGTTGTTTTGCAGTCTAGAAGGAATTTTTGGAAGCTAATCTACA
>JACEIK010004337.1:100810-119902 GCA_018107945.1 Datura stramonium
GAGGATAATTGCAGAAGAATGTAATTAATGATTATTTCAATTTTTATCTTCTCTATAACGGTTGTTCTACCAATTCTTGCTTTTACTACGTTAATGTTTGACCAATGTTATTGTAAATTCTAGAATTCCAATTTCAATTCCGAAAGGGAGACTAATTGGATAGATGTGAATTGGTATAATATGATCTTTTCTTGGTTGAGAAATTAAGGGAAGATTTACGTTCAGAATAGAAATATATCTGTAATGTCATATTTGGTCATTTATGAAATTTGTTATGTATATCTAGAACATGGGGTTTTTGCATCACAGAAATGTGTAATGTAAGTCTCGTGATTCTTTAATGGTGAGGAGTCGAAAGATCCAATCCATGGGTTATTAATTCCAGACTAACAACTGAAGAGAAGATTGACTGAACTTTAATTAATAAATTATATCCCTGCATGTTTGCCTTAACCTCATCTTGTTCGTTTCTATTATTCAGACTTTAACTTACAATATTCATTTAGGTTCACATTAACTATTAATCTTGACTCAAAAGCATTATTTGTTTTGGTTGTCTACCCGCCTAACGAAATCGTTTACTAACAATTAGGAAAATTACTGCCATATTACAGTCCCTGTGGGATCGATACTTGGCTTGAAATAAAGCCAGTTTATTACTTGTACGACCACGTGAACTTGCGTGTAGTTGCGACCGAACAAGTTTTTGGCGTTGTTGCCGGGGACTGGCAATTGGTTATTTAATTCTCTTAGTGTTAGTTTACAAGTTCGATACAAGTGTTGATGACTTGATCTTAGCCTTTCTCTTGCAGGTANAAATTATTGCCATATTACAGTCCCTGTGGGATCGATACTTGGCTTGAAATAAAGCCACTTTACTACTTGTACGACCACGTGCACTTGCGTGTAGTTGGGATCGAATAGTAGACGTGTGAAAAGCTTTATTTGTGAATTATTGTCAAGTTTTGGAAAGCAATTCTTAGGATCAACACTTGATTTCATCCATTGTTCTTGAAATTGTTCATTGATATTCAAAGCAGGTTTTCTTTCAATTATTGTTGTAAGTATTTAATTATGTGTTTGTCTATGAATACTAAATATAATCTTACAATCATGATAGGTTAAAACCTCCACAACTAGGGTTGTGGGAACTATGGTGGATTAATGAAATAGGGTTACACAAAAGTGATTCAAAACCAATGCTAAACACTTGAATTGTATTTTCATCTTTAAACATTTCTTAACGGTGCATAATATTAGGAAATGCCCAAATTCTTTACTTTCTTGAACCTAGAGAAGTAGATATTAGGAAAACAGAATTACAACAAAGCCTTGGTCTTTATGATCATTGTATTAACTTGAGCTGTGGTCGCAAGATAGTTAAATTTGGGACAAATTGATAATGCCTGACCCGGTGATTAAGTATAGTCATCCAATTGGGACGAACCAGCCATTTGGATGAACCCAAATTATTAATTCTACAAGTAAGCATTGGGATTGATCATGTGTGTATACCCGAAGTAGTTATGAACCCATAGGGAACACTTACCCTAGTTATTTACAAATCTTGATAACAACCACAATTACGATCTTGCTTTAATATTGTTTCTCTTTAACATCCCCAATTTGGAGATAACTTACCAACAAGTTTAAGTACCGACATTAATCTAGATCGTACCTTATTCCCCGTGGGTTTGACCCCAACCTCTTTGTTGGGTTCTTTAT
Source organism: Datura stramonium (assembly GCA_018107945.1). NCBI lineage: Eukaryota > Viridiplantae > Streptophyta > Magnoliopsida > Solanales > Solanaceae > Datura > Datura stramonium. Next base: position 102,536 of record JACEIK010004337.1, read on the forward strand.
TGACAATGTCCACTTCATACTTTTCAAGAAAGTGTGAATTTGAGTGTTATCAAGCGCATGTGCCAACCAGAATACCTAAAAGAAAAAGATTGCTAAAAAATAATGCATCTGCACTAGAGCTACGAAACGCAAATCCAAAGGTGCGAAATACATGTCTGGTTATTTCCAGAATGCCTGGCAGGAGAAGGTTCATAAGAATTGACTCTGCATCCCATTTGCGAAATCTAGGTTCAATTGTGCAGTCTGCAATTCCAGTGCAGCTCCTTAGGCAGACACAAACTTGCAGTTTGTAGATGCCTCCACCGCTCTAGGGAGTTCTTTCACCCATTCTTTTCTTATTTTTTTCAACCTTGTTCGTGTATCCCAAGCGCACGCAAGCGCATGTGGTCATCAAGTAATATAGAATTTTGAAGTCCGGATATCGTACCCAAGGGACTTGTCAATAAAATCATTATAAGGTTGTCACTTTGTTTTCACTAATCTACCTAACAGTTAAAATAAAGATTGATTTGGAAAATTAAACTACTAAAACTTCAAATATAAAATTAACAAAAACAATTGCAAGCTTGATTGTATTTCGATGATGGTGAAAGACTAGGGCAATGGCATTTGGTTGGTTTCAAGTTGAGTTTTCCAGACGTAATTAAACTGGCATGATTTTTTCTATGGTTGTTAGTTTCAAGTTACTATCCCATTTATTTCCACTATCCCTAGCATCCAAGAACTATTTCATGAACTCTAATGACGATATCCCTATGGTCACATGAGAACAATGAAAAGACGGTTATACCTACTTATATTTCAACTAAACAGAGTTGAAGGGTATATCCCTTTGTTCAACAACAACTTCTATCCTATCACCAATGGGTTTAAGGGCCTTTGAATTCTCGTTCTGTATTTAATTTTTAACTCTTTCAATTCCCTTTCCCAAGTTGAATCTAAAGACAACATATTACTTACAAGGTGATCAATCTTATAAATAATAAATTAACACAAGTAAGTACAAACAACCATAATTGAAGAATCAAAACCAAATTTAATTAGTCTTTCAAACAATCAACTATTCACCGTGGCCACAACTCTAGAATATGAGTTTATCCACTAATAGACAAGCAGAAAAATAAATATTTAGTCATCATCACACGAAAATATGAAGTAAAGAAGAGAAAACCTAGTTGTAGAACTGTGTATTCCTTCCAAACGACTTACAAGCTTCCATAAACGAACTACGAAATATAAAAATGAGTAAAGACTACTCCAAGAATTCCAAAACTGCTTAACAAATGACCTAAGGCCTTTACTTATAGATGAGCCTATAAATGACACTTCTTCCCTTCAAAACTTGACTTTAAAATCAGCATTTTCTACTCTAGATTGACCTTGGCGCGCCGCCCCATGTATGTCGACACAGACTTAGTCAAATTTTCAATAGTTTCAGCTCTGTACAAGGCCTAGCATGCCGCCCCCTCTATCTCGCTAAGGTGTTCGTCAAATTTCTCAAAGTTTTGACACCTCTGGCATGGTGCGCCACTCATCTCACCAAGTTTATGAAGTGCATTTCTCTGAAGTTTAAGGGTTGGTGCGGCGCGCCAGCCATAGTCCAACCTGAAGTTTTTGTTCTCTGAAGTTTGGGACTTGGTGCAGGGCTCCAGCCATAGCACTAGACCCTTCATCTCCTCAAATCTTCATTCCTTGCATCATTTTGAGCCCATTTTGCTTAGTTTCCTGCTCAAATCAACTCAAATCATTTGTTAGCTCATAAAAACACACGCATACATGAATTTAAGCATAAATTAAGGATAATGAACTCAAAACATGATCAAATATGGGTAAAAACATGGAAAATGGGCATAAAAATATGCCCAATATCACCACCCCACACTTAAATTATTATTCGTCCTCGAACAATCCTTAAAACATATCTAAGCTCATGTTTCACCATCACACCTTAAACCTCTATCAACTCATACTCAACCAACTAGCATGGATCACTCATAGAGTGGTTTATCATCATACAACAGTTCTCACAAAGCATATAGAAAGATTCCACAATCAAGAACACACAACCTCTATAAATGACACGTCTTTTCAACACAAAGGGACAACATGATTAAGTGTGACACATGCAACAAGTAGTACACCGAATTAGACCTCTTGTGCCCCTCACCTTTAAGGATGCTCCTCTCTCAGATTCATTAATGTAAAAACATGGAACACAATAAGTAAGGCACGTTCGCACTCACAAATGATGTAATGCACATATGTAATCATACCATAGGCTTTCCCTTCATGTACGTTAAGACTACCTAATTGCTTCAAGAGAATAAGATCACAAGGACTTTTCTTGGTTGTAATGTCGACTAATGGACGGGTAGGATTGATATTTCATTTTATAATGACTACCATCCTAAGCACTTTTGAAACATTTTTCATTTTTCTTGTCCACCACCTTTTTCTTTGTTTGTTCACCCTTCACCTAACTCACACTTTTCTTTTCTTCTCATGCCCCATTTTTCACTACTTGCCTTCTAGTTTTCTAATCATAGAATCACTAAGGATGTTTCAATTAAATCTCTCTTTTTCAATTCCCTAGCAGCAAGTAAACAACACAATTTTTATGGGTATCCCTTCTTCTCACTTTTCTTTTCTTACCACAAATTTTTATTTTTCCCTTAACATTATAATTCGGTGGACCTTTACTTTCAAATCTCAAAGTGCCTAAGACTACTTTGGATCAATAAGTATGAGGTATCACAAAAAGAAGGGATTAAGCTACTATTGAGGCTAGGAAAGAATAAAGATTTTAGGCTCAAAGGGGGTAACTAGGGAGCATGTACAGGAAGGTAAAACAATTATAGGAAAAAAAACCATTGCTTATACAAAGAAATGCCTTGATCATCTCTCAACTCCCTACCAACTAGTTATCCGACATACATTAAGGCAAGTTCTAGATGCTACAATATACACACACAAGACAATTCATCTCTCTCTCATGGAAACAAGAATCTAATCAGTTTCTATAGCTACACATTCACACAATCATATTGAATGACAAGTTTATTCATTATTAAGCCCTAAGGATATGTTAAGACAAATAAAAGATATATGTATGTCTCTCATGGATCCTTACTCATGCAATCAAAACGACCACTCTATTTACTCCAGCATAGCAGCTAAGTAGAATATCAACAAGCATACAAGCGGATGACCTACGACTCAATCCTAAAAAATAAAAAAAAAATGTGATGAAACTTCTCTTAAGACGGTCGTCATCCATCTATCATAGGGAAACTTCATTACTCTACGACTACAATGACTCCTAAAAATAAAAAATTACCCACTTCAAAGGGCTCCCCATAAAAAAAGAACCGAGGCCATAAGAAAAACCTATAGGTGGGTGAGATATTCCAATTTTCATAAAATTTTCAAACAAAACATAATGGCATACTCACCCTTAACCTCAAAATTCAGGAATACATACCCTCACCCCACACTTAAAGCTTTTCTCTGTCCTCAGAGAAACTAAAATTAAAGATCAGATTAGAGTGAGAAAATACTCCCTGAGGCCCTCTAGGGCCTAGCTATCAGCATGTCTTTTGGATTCACGGGTCATACGACCCCATACTTAAGATCGGACTATGCTCCTTGGCTTTGATTCCGGGTACTCAGACTTCCCCTTCTCTGCAAAATAAAAACAACAAAAAAATGACACTGAACAAAAAGCAAGAAAAATTACACTATTACAAATTGGTTTGCCTCCAACAAGCACCTGATTTAACGTCGCGGCACGACGCCATCAAATTTTACCACTTTTCCTTCCACTTTGAGCTTATAAATTTCACCCCTAGTTTCTTTTTCATTTTTCTATTATGCTCAAGCGGCGGTGGTGTAAACATGAAGGGACCAAGTAAAAGATGTTGCATCTTTCCCTTTTTGGCCCTTAAGTGAGGGATGTCGTTGTGTGTCTTTGGCATAATGAATATTAAAGTATAGCGGAATTATTCCTCATCTACACCTCTCTCCATAGGTTTGGAAGGCTCTATTTCTAGGTTTCCCCTCAAACACAATGTCGAGAAGTGTTTAGAATGAGGATCAATACGCCCTAACTCCAAGATTGCATTATGCTTGACATCCTCACATTTATCCACATCCTCAACATCGACATCTACCAACAGAGAATGGTCTAATGGTTGGGATTATTCTTCTTGTTCCATGCATTGGATAGTATCCATAACACTCTATAGTTGGGCCTCAAACGCCTTAAAATTTTCATTCAAAAGACCCTACAGGTCATGAACACTTAAGCCAAATTGATCCATCTCTTATTTGAGCTCTATTCTCCCTTCCAGATGAGATTCCTCTTGAGTATTGGCTAAGACCATGACTTGCAAATTGTTACAAGTTGTAGTCTCAGCCATCATCTCTATGAGCTTGGCACTCAACCTTTTTAAGGCTCCTCCCTGTTCAGTAAGCTGCTCCATTATTACTTCCATATGCTCCAGGATCATTTTTATCATATTTCTTGTTTGAGCATGATATTTCTCCTCTTCATTATTCCCGTAAGCATCAAAAACAATAGGAGGATCGTAATAGGTTCTTGGGGAAGGGGAATAAAAATATGGGCAAATACTCCAATGGCCATTCAGACCATCACATACACCACAAGTATGATAGTGTTGCCACAAGTGGGGTCCTCCATAATTCATAAAAGAATCATCTAGATATGAATACCCATCATTCGACCCGTTTATGTACCAAGATGTCATGTTAAGAAGAATGGCAAAATACTAAAAAAACAAAAAATAAAAAAATCTATACAATATATACAGAATAGCGGAATAAAATCCTAACCTACAAATGATCAAACAACATTCAAGTCCTCGACAACGGCGCCAAAAACTAGATGTAGCCCAAGCACATGCAAGCGCACGTTGTCGTCAAGTAATATAGGATTGGAAGCCCTGATTATCGTACCCAAGGGACTTGTCAGTTCAATCGTTTAAGGTTGTTCTTTATTTTGCTATTCTAATCAAACAGTTAAAACAAAGAATTGGTTTTGAGAAAAATCTATCAAAACTTTAAATACAAAATTAACTAAAGATTTCTGCAAGTTGTCGTACTTTAGATGATGATGAAAACCTAGGCCAATGACATCTTTTAGTTTCAGGTTGAGATTTCAAGACATAATTATACCATAACGACTCTTCCTATGGTTGCTAGTTGCAAGTTACTATCTCATTTCTTGCCACTATCCCTAGGCTCCAAGAACTATCTCATGAACCCTAAAGCCTATAGCCCTATGGTCACAGGAGAATCATGAAATGACGGTTATGCCTACTTGTATTTCAACTTTTTGAGGGAAAAGGATGAAAGGGGCTTAAAATAAAGTAGTGGGCATGGGATTTTATGTAATTTTAAGGTCTTTTAAGTCAATATTGACAAAAAAATTTCGTCTAGGAAGGCCCTGGCGCACCTCCCCTCTGTTTCACCACAGCCTTAGAAAAAAAAATTTCTAGAGACAGGGGGCTGGCGCGGCATGCCATCCATAGCCTCACCTAACTAAAAAAAAATTTCTTCTATGATTTAACTCCTGGCGCATAATGCCAGGCATCTCACCCCAGACTTACATTTTTTAGCTCAATGTCCCTGTTTGTTCTTAGCTGTTACGCCCTATTCGTCTCTACAAACAAAGAAAAATATACAAAATGTTGGAAGGATGGGTTGCCTCCCACCAAGCATCTTAGTTATATTTGTGGCACGACATTCATGGGTTGCCCCTCATGCAGCACCTGATTTAACATTGCGGCACGACTATTTTCCCCTTCACTCCTTCATCCGAGTGGACTTGTGACCATACCAAGGATGTACTAAACTTTCATGCAACACTTTCTACTCCACTAACTGATTACAACCTCCAGGTTCTCCTGTCGGCTTCACTTTGAAGTCCTCATAGTGAGGTGGCATTCATGCTGCTCTAAACACTTCAAACACTGCCTCCTGACCATCTACTCTCATAGACATCTTTGCCCAACTGAACATGTATTAAAATGTTGGCGGTGGCGAAAAATCCTCTCCCTAAAATGAGGAGAACTGTTGCATCTTCCTCATAGTCCAAGATTATAAAGTCCACTGGCAGGATGAACGGTCCTACCTTAATCAAGATATCTTCAATGATTCCTTCAAGAGGCAATATACCAATCCGCAAACTACAACGTCATTGTGGTAAGACGTGGTTCACCTAATCCTAGAGTTCTAAATAGGGATGCAGGCATCAAATTTATGCTCGCACCAAATCACATAAGGCTGAACCAACTTCTTTTCCCCCAATAGTGACAGGGATAGTGAATCTCCCGAGATCCTTTAGCTTTTTAGGAATTTTGTTCTTGATTTGGGAACTGCACTCTTCTGTAAGAGACACAATTTTAAACTTTGTATGCCTCTTCTTATTGGCCACAATATCCCTAAGATACCTAGCATACTTAAGAACTTCTTGCAAAAGCTCCACCAACGGATTATTCACATGAACCTGCTTTAACAACTCAAGAAACTTACTCCAGGATGTGTCCTCTACCTTCTTCTTCAACCTTTGAAGAAATGGGGGGGGGGGTCTAGCTACTACAATTTTAGGTTGTGGGTTTCTAGACTCACCCACCTCAGTCTTGGATCTCATGGCCTTTTCCTCATTAACTTTTTATTTTTTGGGGATAGACACACCTAGCTCCTTACCACTGCAAAAGAAAATAGCATTTACATTTTCCTTGGGGTTCTTCTCGGTGTCACTCGGCAGTGCCCCTTATGGTCTATTGTTCTGCTCTAGGGCCAATTGCCCCATTTTCCTTTCAAGCTCAGGGATGTACTTTTGCATTTCATTGACCACTTTCATCTGTTGCACCATCCATTGCTTCATTGTCTCCTCAAGAGAATTACTCTGTTGCTGGCCTTGTAGCCTTTGATAAGTGTTTTGGGGCCTTTGGAAGTTTTGATTCCCTCTCCATGAGGGATTTTCTCCATTATGGTACCACTAATTATAGTCATTACCTGAAAAACCTCCACCATGACCTTGTTGTCCCACAAAATATACAGACTCAGGATTAAGAGGACAACCTGAGTAGGCATGTCTTTCTCCACACGCCTCACATGATGGTGGTGGGATTTGTACCTCCGGCACTTGGCCTCCTGTTGGTGTGGTCACCAACTTACTGATCGCATTCACCAACTAGCTAATGTCTGCCCTAATTGCTGCTACACTACCCACCTCAAGCTTTCCCGATACCTTTGTTGCTACAAATCCTCTTTCTAAGTCTTGATAATCCTGACTCCCCTCAGACATGAGGTTCAATAGAGCCCTAATTTCATCATAACTTTTGGATAGAATATGTCCCTGTTCGTTTCACGCCCTACCTTGGGAGGCATGACTGGTACCTGGTGCCCTACTAGGATCTAAACTGACTTGATTGAGCTTATGCACTTCTAGTGCATGCCTAATCTTTAAATCAAGAAAACAAGGGGCTATATCTCAGTTGTAAACACAACCCCCGGCCGACAAGGCCTTATAGCCACCTGTAAAATAAAACAGCTAACCAGAAATAGGTAATAGCAGAAAATCCTATATGGGCCGACAAGACCACCATGATGTCTAGTTATAACTGTGAAGTAAATCCAGTACTAAACTAAGTTGTGGACGACAAGTCCGCTACCTGACAACTAAACAAGGCCCCATACAGCCAACACATAAAATAAAGCATACACGGGCCCCACACAGCCAACAACAACTAACCACAAGGAATCTGAAACAATCTGCAACACTCTAGGAGTGATATAATGGTAGAGAAAGGGCCCTGACCTACCCATAAACTGTACAATCAAAAGGAATAAACCTTTTAATTGATCAGCTCTAGAGGAAAGGAGCTGACTGCATTGCTAATTCTGGCTAGACACTAGGAAGGTCCTGATCCGCGTCTATCCGCACCTGCAGGAAAGTAATGCAGCACCCCAAGAAGGGCGTCAATTCAATATGTACCGAATATGTAAAGCAGTAACTGTAAATAACTGAATGAACTAAAAGGAAACTGAAAGTAACTGAATGAAAAGAATAGAGATACCATCTGAATAGCTGAACTTCCTGCTGTATAATCTATCAGTACTAATGCAAACAAGAACCTTACCTGGCCCCCATAAGCCGTAAGGTACAACCAGCACAGAATAACCCACCGGGGGCCCCCACAAGTCCTGGCGAGTACACTTCAATCTATACCCCTAAAAAGGTCACATTGAGTCATCTAATAACTATAGCCGTCCCTTGGGCCTGCAACTGAGCCCGTTTGGCCCCTGAACTGTAGTTGTGTTTGAGTCTAGTAGACTCCTGATATCTGCACCTCGGGCATCAGGCTCGACGGGGGTGTGGTGCCGATATGGAATATAATAGTTCTGCCATGGAACGGAATGTATGAGGACCTAGGACCCATCTTTGTCCCTCGCGAACGGCATGCCGCTCCTTGGAGCAACGTCATGTCGCCCCTGGCGGGTGTTGACACAGCTAGTAACCCTGGGGTGGTCGTGGAAGGCTATATAGGGTGAAGTCAATCCCAAACTAAACATAAGTACTGGTTTCAACTAATAGAAATAGCTAATCACAATAGATATACTTCTGACTTTCTTACTGGGATTCAAACTGTATTACAATACTCAAGAAACTAACTTATTGAAAGGATTCACCTTAACATACCTTGATCGCCGACTTCTGATTAACTGGCGAGTTCCAATTCGTATTTAATAACCCTTTCCAACTGTAATTGTATTACTGGGAGAATGAGACTAGTTCAATACTAAATTCGGCAAAAATGTTAACTTATAATACTAATATTAACTATACTTCAACTTAATGAAATACGGCCGAAAACATATAATTTCCCAAGAGTTCAGAAGGGAGAAATGCTTACCTGATGCCTGTGTTTGTATAGAAATTAGTTTGGAGCAATTCTGAAGAATTTTTCTAGGCGGGGTTACGATTTGCTGGGCGAATGTTGAGAAAATAACTTCGTGCTAATGCTCCCTGCAGGCTTAGAATTCAATATCTGAAGTTAATTTGAATTTGGATAGCGTTTGGCAGCATAATCGGAAGAAAATAACTTGAAAATTTTGTGTTTCTCACTTTCTGGACGAGGGTCTGTTTGTATGTAATGAAACCAAATGATTCAATTGAATATATATAAGACTTGGGCGGTGGCCACAGGGTCCATGTCACAGACCCCATTGCGGCATTTTAGGGTCGTGTCACGGCGCCCAACACGCAGGGAGAGGTGACATTGCCCCTTGTGGCAGCCTATCCGGCCTTCTCTCTTGCTACCTCAATTCCGCGCTCGTTCGACCTTTTTCCAGGCCCTTTCTCGTACACGTCATACTCTAAAACTCTTGACTAACGTACGAATATGTCGACTAACTGTTAGGAACTTACGGGGTGTAACAGTTCGGTAGCATCAAAGAGATCTTAGACTCGGGCTTCAGACCCTCAATGAAGTTGTGTCCAATTATCTCCTTAGGTTTCATATGGTGTGGACAATCCTTCAGGTAACCCTTGTAACATTCCCATGATTAAGCTAGTGTTTCTCCATCTTTATGTATTAGTTCGGAGATCTGTCTCCTCGGTTATTTAGTTCTTCTCGAAGAGAAAAATCGATTGATAAACTAATTGGAGAGGATCTCCCAAGTGGATGGATCCTGCAGGCTCATTCTGAAGCCACTCCTTGGCTTCTTCGATCAGTGAGAATGGAAACAGAGTCACCTTGACATATTCATCTGATACGTTGTGGTAGTGGAAGTTTTCACTCAGCTCTACAAATGTTATCAGATGCCTATAGGGATCCTCATGCGGCTTGCCCTAAAATTGGCAAGTGTTTTGGACCAACCGCACAATCTCTTCTTTCATCTCAAAGTTCCTAGTGATGGCTAGTTTGACAATCGCTTTAGAAGCGTTCTCCAAATTAGGCCTAGCAAAATGCATCACTGGAACTCTCTCATTCTCTTCACCTGCTGCTTGCCTGATGTTTTCCATAGCTAACCTTCAAAAGGTTCTCTCTATTTCAGGATCAACAAAAGCCAAAGGTGATTCCTGACTTCTCGTGCTTGGCATACACTGAGGGAAACAACCCCATGAACTTCACTAAAACAAGAAACAAACATAAAATACAGACTAGTGAAATAAAATTCTAACCTACAAATGATTAAACAATATTCAAGTCCCCGAAAATGGCGCCAAAAACATGGTGTGCCCAAGCGCACGCAAGCACACGTGGTCGTCAAGTAATATAGGATTTTGAAGTCTAGATATCATACCCAAGGGACTTATCAATTTAATTGTTATAAGGTGTTCACTTTGTTTTCACTAATCTACCAAATAGTTAAAATGAAGATTGGTTTGGAAAATTAAACTACTAAAACTTCAAATATAAAATTAACTAAAACAATTGCAAACTTGATTGTATTTTGATGATGGTGAAAGACTAGGCAAATGGCACTTGGTAGGTTTCAAGTTGAGTGTTCCAGACATAATTAAACTGGCATGATTCTTCCTATAGTTGTTAGTTGCAAGTTATTATCCCATTTCTTGTCATTATCCCTAGCATCCAAGAACTATTTCATGAACCCTAACGTCTATATCCCTATGGTCACATGAGAATAATGAAACGACGGTTATGCCTACTTGTATTTCAACTAAACAGGGTTGAAGGGTATATCCCTATCCTCAACAACAACTTCTATCCTATCACCAATGGGTTCAAGGGTCTTTGAATTCCCATTCTGTATTTATTTTTAACCCTTTCAATTCCCTTTCCCAAGTTCAATTGAAAGCCAACAGATTACTTACAAGGTGATCAATCTTATAAATAATAAATTAACACAAATAAATACAAACAACCATAATTGAAGAATCAAAACCAAATTTAATTAGTCTTTCAAACAATCAACTATTCACCATGGAAAGAACCCTAGAAAATGAGTTAAACCACTCATAGACAAGTGGAAAAACAAATATTTAGTCATCATCATACGAAAATACAAAGTATAGAAGTGAAAACCTAATTGTAGAACTGTGTCTTCCTTTCAAACAGCTTACTAGTTTTCATTAACAAACCACGGAATGTAAAAATAAGTAAAGACTACTCCAAGAAGTCCAAAATTGCTTAAAAAATGACCTAAGGCCTCTATTTATAGATGAGCCTTCAAATGAAGCTTCTTCCACTTAAAAATATGGCTTTAAAATCACTATTTTCTGCCCCGAAATGACCCTGGTGCGTCGCCCCATGTATCTTACCATAGACTTAGTCAAATTTCCAACAATTTCAGCTCTAGATAAGGCCTGGCGCGCCGCCCCCTTCTATCTCGCCAAGGTGTTCGTCAAATTTCTCTAAGTCTGGACACCTCTGGCGCGGGGTGCCACTCATCTCACCAAGTTTGTGAAGTGCATTTTTCTAAACTTTAAGGGCTGGCGTGGCATGCCAGCCATAGACCCAACCTGAAGTTTTTGTTCTCTGAAGTTTGGGACTTGGTGCGGGGCGCCAACCATACACCAGATCCTTCAGCTCCTCAAATCGTCATTCCTTGCAGCATTTTGAGCCCAATTTGCTTAGTTTCCTGCTCAAATCAACTCAAATCGTCTGTTAGCTCATAAAACACACACATACATGAATTTAAATATAAATTAAGGATTATGATCTCAAAAAATGATCAAATATGGGTAAAAACATTGCAAATGGGCATAAAAATATGCCCAACATCACTTGTGCATCGAGGACAATGCATTATTTTCATTGGGGGTGAAATTTGAGTAACCCACTCATTAGTGATGTGTCACGCCCCGCCTTGGGAGGCATGACTGGTACCTGGTGCCCTACCGGGACCTGGACTGCTGGACTAGCATAGCCTAAGCACTTTTGGTGCTAGGGTGGCTCTAACTCTGGATTCAAGAAAACGACGGTCTATATAACGACTGTAAATACAGCCTCCAGCTGACTAGGCCTATAGCTACCTATAAGCAAACAACAGCTAACCAGAACAACAGTAGTATGAAGGAACCTATGCGGGTCGACAAGGCCACCATGCTGTCTAGTTACTTCTGAATCAAGAAAACAGGTGCTAAATTGCTATGTGACCGACAAGGTCACCACTACTAACTGAATAAGGCCTCACACGGCCATCATAAACAAACTAAGACATACACACGGCCTCACACACCCGTCTGACTAACCGCGGGAAGTATACGATACACGCAAGCCTCTAAGAAACTGATAATATGATCGGGACAGGGGCCCGGCCTACCCATACTATACAACACAAGAAATAGGGATAAACCTCTAGCTATCTAGTTCCAGATGATAGGAGTGATGATTTTGTGTGCGGCGAATCACGAGGATTGGCTCCTCGTCTCTCGGTACCTGCGGGCAAGTAATGCGGCGCCCCAAACAGGCGTCAGTACCGTTGGTACTAAGAATGTAAAGCAACAACTAGAAAATAACGGAAGACAAGCAACATAGCGTAGTACTTAAATAGAAAGGAATAGGCATGGCGGCGAAGAAATTATGAGTTTAAAAATTTGTCCTCAACTATCTTTGAAAGGAGTAGGAGTCATACTTGGAAATGTAGTGTTCTACTGTCGATCTATTCATATCTAACGTATCATGGCATAATATAACATAGCATAACATATCATAGCACACATAAACCTTACTTTGCCCCCATGTGGGAGGGTACAACCAACACGCAATCTAATACCCCTACCAGTCATCCCATCTCCCTAATAACGCTACCAGCATCCTGTCGGTCCCCTAGGTATGCACTTGGGCCCCGGTGAGCCCCGGCTATAGCTACTGCACGAAGGAGTCGGAGGACTCCTGAATCAACTTACCACTGAGTGTACCAGCTCGGCGAGGTGTATGGAGCCAAGGCAAAATATGGGAAAACTGACATCCCCATCTTAGATCCCCAGGGGACGGCATGCCCTCAGGTAGAGTGGCGTATCCTCGCCCTGCGGCGGACGAGTCGATACAACTATTAACCTTGGGGTGGCCATGAATGCTAGGTAATCTAGCCCAAAACAATACGATCGAGTCTCAACTAGTAGTACTAAACGCTGTATACTACAAGGGCGAAACTAGTGATACTAGTGGGTATGTATATACTACATCTTGAAACTAATAATAGTAATATGTATGTATTTAATACATCTTTGAAACTAATAATGGTATCTATATAATTTTACGTGCATAAGTGCTGAATCGTCTTTTGAACAAGATATAATATTTCACGAGAATCATCTTTGTATATTGAGTTTCATAGTAAACATGATTTACTACTTCTAACATGCTTTCTAAACTTCATTTTACGCTCTTTGTTCTATTTACGAAATACTTTATGGGAACTTATTGCTTTACTAAGTTTCGGCCGAACACAATGATGTACTGCCATACCTTACTAAGTTACATATTGGGCATCTTTATTACTTTATTTCTAAAATCTTTCTACTAGAATATGTTGTGCTAGTAAGTTTCACGCTACACATGACATGATGTTGCTAATGTCATACTAAAATTCATACTAAACATAATACGTATACAGAAACATTCTCAGCAGCACTTGAACTATTTTATGCCGGAACTACTAACTTGCCGAAGCACTGGCTTTACATACCTCATTGTCGGCTTTAGAAGCTAAATGTAACTCGGCCAATATTCGGCTATTTCTTCCATTGTGTTCACTTTCCTTAGCAATTAAGAACTAAATTCAGCAATATTCATGAAGAAAACACTACTTTGGATATATATATATATATATAGCCCAAACTTTGACTTATCGCAGTCGAAAACTTGCCATTTCTCGGAAGTCAAAAGAAATACTTACTTTAGGGCTAGGAGTATCATCAGGCTAATTTGGAGCAATTCCACTTACCTTAGCTCGGTAGGACGACGATTCGCCGGCGAATTTCTGAAAACTAACTCCACGGGAATGCTCAGCGACAATACTTCACTACCCAAGATTAATTCAAGTTTGGACCTCGTTTAATAAGTAAACGAAAGAAATTTCATCAAATTACTTCGTCCTCTACGATTTTTACCTGATTTATTCACTTGATATATATGATAATTATCCTAAAAAAAACAAAGTGGGGGTTTATATGGTTGGGCCTCGACGGAGGGCCTCCGTGACACGCCGCCATCGCGAGAGGCCACTCCCTCCAGAGTGGCAGTTGCCGCTATGAAGAGGGTTCTACCGACTTCTCATGATGGTTCGATGAAATGTTCATCAAGTTGATCTTAAGCGGTGTATGCCCAAGTGATACTTAAATGCGTCATTTCATCTTGTTTATCCATCGATGTTTGTACATTCTCATGTAAATTATAAATTTAAAATGTGAATTATATAACCAGCATCATTGCTTGTTGTTTTGTAGGAAAAATATAATTTTATGAAGCTAAGATGCATGTTGGGAGAAATTGTGAATGGACTCGGAAGCGAGCAAGGAAAAGGCCAAGGAAAGCATGAATTAAAGGGGCTCCGCGATGGAGGCAGGTGCCACGCTGCCATCGCGGATGCATTACGCCGGATGCTGAAAATGAGCCAAATTCAGTGAAGGTCCGCGTTGCCTCCATGGCACGTTGGACACTATCACTGGAACATGGCATTCGGTGAAGGTGTGCGTTGGGGCCGTGGAGCATTGCGGCCAAACTCCGCGTTGCACGCCGTGGCACGTTGGGCTTAAATAAAGACCAGGATTCAGGCGGTAAGTCCGCGTTTGTGGCATCCACGTAGGCGGTTAGCGACTCTTTTTTCGCATCGAGCGCGATCGCAGTCTCACGGGTCGTGCAAGTAATATAGTGGCTCTTTTAGAGAAGCTGGAATGTCGAACCCACAAGGGCTGGACCCATTCCTCTAACTATCCATTTCTAGTGTGTTCTTAAATACCTAAAGTGTTGGTTATAGACATTTTCGATTGAGAATAATTAAGTCTAGGTTTGGTCAACGAAATGCAAGAGTACTCTAGGAACATGTAGAGTTAAAACCGAGATAATCATACTTGCGAGACTACAATTTGCAATGGATTAAGCATGGAACTATCAATTATTATTTCACATAATTAGAATTGCATGTTCATGGTCTTTCGAGCCTCTAAACACGACAATCTGGCCTCTCTGCTTTGCATCATTGTGATGAGGATGCTCATTTCTAGTTCGCGGTTAATCAATTATGTTGTGGTTTGCGGGGAAATGATTAAAGGGACTTTCGTGCGTCTAACCATTTAACTCAACTTGGCCTCACAACTACTTCTTCGAGTGGTGATGTGACATCCCAAGTTGGTCTTCATCTTTCCCAGTTTGTCAACCAAGCAAGGTGTTAGGTATATTTCTATCTGAACACAAGATTATATCGCGAGATACAAACATGCTCCTCACATTCTCATGTCTGACACAAGAGTAATTCTTTCTCAAGCTATTGCAAAGCTAACAAATATGCTTTAAATGGTGATCGATCATAAAAACAACCAACAATCCATAATGCAAGACGAAAACATACAATCAATAACTTAAATTCCAAAACAGCATCATAAAATCACAATCATAATTGGAAACGGCTTCAACCCTAGTGGAAGGGTTCCTTAGCCATTCATGTTAGTAAAACTACAACTAATCTACTATTACACACTACTATTAAACTACATACTTACAAGAATTTGGTAGATGAGAGAATTTTCCAAACCCTAAGCTGAGTTCTCCCACTTCTCCCTTCACTCCTAGGTAGTTTTCAAGATAAAATCGTGACCAACGGGAATTAGGAGCTAAGGGTCCTATTTATAGTAAATGGAAAACGTGCGTAGTTGCTTGTCGTGGAACGGCTCTGTATCACAGAGTGTATCCACGGAGCATTACCTCCATGACATGGAGGTAGCGAAAGCTCTCACGGAAATCACCCGAAAATAGACCCTCGGCGGCACCTTGCCGCGTTAGCGACGTGTCCATGGCTAGCAGCCAGATTGGCACCTCTATGTGCCTTGACACACTGTAGTGGCACGTTGCCAACATGCGGGTGGGGCACATTGTTCGCGGCCACGCCTCTGCGTGGCACGTTGCCCGGCCGCGAGTGGTGTTTTTGCGCCTCCTCTTTGCCGACGTTCGCGTTTTAATTCGATTCAAGCCTCTACTTCACCAACTCATGGATTAGTTCTCAAATCATGGAAACCTACAAAACAAAGACTAATCATGTTGGTTAGCACATATCTTCACATTCATATAAAAATCACATGAAAATGTATAAAATAACTTAGATAAACAAGACTAATTTAGGTTATCAAGCGTCATTCGGGCATGCTATTTTGCCGAGCGATTTCAAGCCTCTACTTCACCAACTCATGGATTAGTTCCTCAAAGTCATCGAAACCTACAAAACAAAGACTAATCATGTTGGTTAGCACATATCTTCATATTCATATAAAATCACATGAAAATGTATAAAATAACTTAGATAAACAGGACTAATTTAAGTTATCAAGCGTAGCTCGGGCATGCTATTTTGACCGAGATCACAACCCCACACTTAAAGCCTTGTTCGTCCTCGAACAACCTTTTACATATCATGCATATGGAGACTCACACATAACCAATTTAACAAGATAATTCGAGTTACGGCTATAATGATTATTTAAGATACAAGTTTAAAATGGAGCATGCACAATTTAATCAATGAAATGAAATACAACTATGTTAAGACCTCTTAACCTCAAGAATCGACTCTCAATCTTAGCAAACTCATGCCANGACACGTTTGTCCCCACCGGCGTGTCCACAGATTATGTCCGTTTAACCCTCTTCCCATTCTCATTGTTGGGAGAGGCGAAAAAGTGGCTGAAGTCTGAGCTACCGAACTCCATAACTTCATTGAATGACTTGGCTAGGAAGTTCTTTATCAGATTCTTTCCTTCAGGCAAAACTCCAAAGTTGCGAAGTGAAATACTCAGTTTCAAGCAGAGACCTGATGAGAACTTATATATGGCTTGGGAAAGATTCAAGTCATTGTTGAGAGACTGTCCCCATCACTAGCAATCAAATGAAGTGCTGGCCCATACCTTCGTAGAAAGTCTAGACCCACACACAAAAATATTACTAGACTCTGCATTGGGTGGGCAATCCTTGGAGAAGACATATGATGAGTTGTACACTTTGTTGAACAGAATTGCACAAGGAAATCCAGAGTGGCACAGCGAGTCATCGAGAGGGGCAGGTAGAAGATCAGGGTTGATAGAAGCAGATGGTTTGAATGCCTTGGCAGCACAGTTAGCTTCGTTCCAACATCAGATGATGACTCAGTTCAATAAACTGAGTA
>JACEIK010004338.1:0-13999 GCA_018107945.1 Datura stramonium
AGAAAGTTGATAGCAAAGGGTTGCATCTATCATATTGTCAGGGTTCAGGATGTCCAAGCAGAATCCCCGACTCTTTAGTCTATTCTAGTAGTTAATGAATATCCAGATGTATTCCTGGATGAACTTCTTGGTATTCCCCCAGAATGGAAAATTGATTTTGCTATCGATCTATTACCTCAGCCTATATCCATCCCCCCGTACCGAATGGCTTCTGCTGAGCTCAGAGAATTGAAGGAACAACTGAAAGATCTTCTGGATAAGGGCTTCATCAGGCCAACTATTTCACTGTGGGGTATGCCAGTTCTGTTTGTAAGGAAGAAAGATGGCTCCCTCCGCATGTGTATAGATTACCGGAATCTAAATAAAGTCACTATCAAGAACAAATATCCACTTTCCAGGATATATGATTTGTTTGATCAGCTACAAGGGGCGAAGTATTTCTCAAAAGTCGACTTAAGGTCTGAGTACCACCAGGTTCGGGTTCGAGAAAGAGATATCCCGAAGACGGCTTTCAGGACCAGGTACGACCATTTTGATTTCCTAGTCATGTCCTTCGGATTGACGAATGCTCCTGCAGTGTTCATGGATCTGATGAACAACATCTTCAGGATCTAGGCTTGTTTGTGATAGTGTTTATTGATGATATTCTGGTGTATTCTCGTTCAGAAGCAGAACATCGAGATCATTTGAGAATAGTGCTCCAGATTCTCAGGGATCGCCAGTTATATGCAAAATTTTCTAAGTGCGAATTATGAGAATCCTGTAGCCTTTATGGGCCATATCGTGTCAGATGCTAGTATTCAGGTTGATTAGCAGAAAATTGAGGTAGTAAAGACATGGCCCAGACCCACAACTCCTACTGAAGTACGTAGTTTCCTGGGATTAGCCAAGTACTACGGAAGATTTGTAGAAGGATTTTTGACCTTATTAGCGCCTTTGACCAAGTTAACTCAAAAAGCAGCTAAATTTCACTGGACTGAAGCATGTGAACAGAGTTTCCAGGAGTTGAAGAACATATTGACATCAGCGGCATACTAGCATTGCCAGAAGGATCAAAAGGTTATGTAGTGTATTGTGATGCTTTAAGTGTTGGGTTAGGGTGTGTCTGATGCAACACGGTAAGGTAATTGCTTATGCTTCGAGGCAGCTTAGAAAACATGAAAAGAACTACCCCACCCATGATCTGGAGTTAGTCGTAGTAATTCATGCCTTGAAAATATGGAGGAATTATCTATATGGCATCCATGTAGCTATTTTTACCGATCATAAGAGCCTCCAGTACATTTTCACTCAAAAAGAGTTGAATCTATGACAACATTGCTGGTTAAAATTGTTGAAGGACTACGACGTGAACATTTTGTATCATCCAGGAAAGGTCAACATTGTAGAAGATGCTCTCAGTCGTATATCCATGGGGAGTTTGGCGCATTTGAGGCCCGAATAGCGGGAACTGGCCCGAGAATTGCACCAGTTAGCCAGCTTAGCCGTCTGAATAGTAGACTCAAGAGACAATGGGGCTATAATTCAGAATACAACAGTATCATCCCTGGTTGCAGAGGTAAAACAACAACAGTATGAAAATCCTCAATTAGCACAGCTCAGAGATAAGGTACAACAGGAAGAAGTATCAGTTTTCGAGGTAACTAAGGACGGGGTCCTGAGATTCAGCGAGCGCCTTTGCGTTCCAGATGTAGTAAGGCTCCGCCAGTAGATTATGGCTGAGGTACACTACTCTCTTTACTCTCTTCATCCATGTTCGATGAAAATGTACCATGATATAAAAGAGATTTACTGGTGGCCGGAATGAAAAAGAGTGTAGCAGAATTTGTAGCACAATGTCCTAACTGCCAGCAGGTAAAGGCTGAACGTCAAAACCCCGGCTGATTGATACAAGATAAAACGGTGCCTATGTGAAAATGGGAAGCAATAAATATGGATTTTGTGATAGGATTACCCCTTACCAGACGCAGATTTGATTCCATCTGGGTGAATGTTGACAGATTGACGAAGTCAGCTCATTTTCTGCCAATCAGGACCACTTTCTCAACTGAGGATTATGCCGAGCTATATATCAGGGAAGTAGTTAGATTACATGGTGTCCTAGTATCTATCATTTCTGACATAGGAGCACAATTCATAGCTAGGTTCTGGCAGTCTTTTCATAGAGGCTTGGGAACACAAGTTAATCTGAGTACGACATTTCATCCTCAATTAGATGGACAGGCAGAACGTACAATTCAGACGCTCGAGGATATGTTGCGAGCGTGTGTGTTAGACTTTGAGGGCAGTTGGGATGAACATTTACCCCTTATTGAATTTTCGTACAATAACAGTGATCATTCAGTAATTCAGATGGCACTGTACGAGGCCTTATATAGGCGGAAGTGCAGGTCCCCAGTTGGTTGGTTTGAGGTTGGAGAATCAGGGTTAATTGGATCATACATAATCCACCAGTCAGAGGAGAAAGTGAAACTTATCAGAGAACGCTTGTTGACAGCTCAACGTCACCAGAAATCTTACTTTGATGTACGGTGTAGAAACCTGGAATTCAATGTAGACGACTGGGTGTTTCTGAAAGTCTCGCCAATAAAAGGTGTAATGAGGTTTGGCAAAAAGGGTAAGCTTATCCCGAAGTTTATTGGGTCGTATTGAATTCTTCGGAGAATAGGCCAAGTGGCATACGAGTTAGATTTACCTTCAAAATTAGAGTCTGTTCACCCAGTTTTCATGTATCAATGTTAAGAAAGTGTATAGGGGATCCGTCCCGAGTTGTGCCAGTTGAGGACGTCCAGGTTACTGAGGAGCTAGCCTATGAAGAAGTTCCAGTGGCCATATTAGATTGGCAAGTTCGTAGGTTGAGAACTAAAGATGTTGCCTCTGTTAAGGTACTGTGGAGAAACAAGAATAGGGAAGAGATGACCTTGGGAAGCCAAAGACGACATGAGATCCAGATATCCTCACTTGTTCCAGGATTAGTCTAGGCTATGAAACTAAGGTAAAGTTGTTGATTCAGTTTTTGTTTTATTTATGATACTTATATTGTTCAGTTGACTACAATTTTTTGATGAAAGAGTTGTTATAGTGTCATGTGAGATATCTGTATTAGAGTTTTCTGCATTTCAGGATTTTCAGATAGTCCATATTACAGGGGAGACTCTGTTGAAATTTTTCCAGAATAATAGTTAAGAGAGTTAAACTCCTGTGAATTGAAGTAGACATTCGAGGACGAATGTTCCTAAGGGAGGGAGGATGTTACACCCCGTAAAAATGTTAACGTTTAGTAGGCGTACATGTGTGTTGGGGTGAGTAAGAAGAGCTTGTTGCGTGTGTAAAATGCCTCCAAAGTAGGCATGAACAGGACAGGAGCGCACAGGGCCAGCGCAACGCGCCAGCCAGCAGCGAACTGGCCAGCGTGGCACGCTAGGCCTGCTAGCGCCTTGAGAGGCGCGGTGAGCCAGGCATCCTCCGCAATGGGAGGCGCGGCGCGACACTGGGGTTGCCGCGATGGCCGGCGTGAGGCGCCCCCCAGTCCACCGCCCTAAGTATATAAATACCCCTTAAGTTCAATTGTAAGTCATTTACCAAATATAAAGTCGTCCAGAGGAAAAGCAAAATGCAACTTTTAAGTAATTTCCTTCCGGATACGCTACCAAATGTCGTCCAAATATAAATTAACTTCAGGTATTGGATTATAAGCATGAAGGGAGCATTACTACAGAGTTAGTTTCTCGAAAAAACGTTCGGCGAATCAGAACTCCACTAAGTAGAATTTAACAGAATTGCTCCAAATTGCTTCCTATACAGTCGCAGGCTTCAAGTAAGCATTTCTCCCTTCTGAACTCTCGGGAAATTATATGTTTTCGTCCGCATTTCATTAAGTTGAAATATAGTTAATATAAGTATTAAAAATTATCATTTTTACATAAATTAGTATTGAAACTAGTCTCATTCTCCCCGCAATACAGTTACAGTTGGAAAGAGTTGTTGAACACACACTGAAACTCGCCAGTTAATCAGGAATGGCGATCCAGGTATGTTAAGGCGAATTCCTTCGGCAAGTTAGTTTCTTTAGCATTATAACTCAGTTTGAATCCCAGTAAGAGAGCCAGAAGCATATCTATTGTGATTAGCTGTTGTTATTAGTTGAGACTAGTATTCTATGTTTAGTTTGGGATTGACTTTGCCCTGTATAGCCCTCCATAACCAACCCTAGGGTTACTAGCTGTGTCGACCCTCGCCAAGGGCGAGTTGACGTTGCTCCAATGAGCGGTATGCCATTTGTGAGGGACGAAGATAGGGTCCCAGGTCCTCATATAGTCCATTCCATGGCTGGACTATTATATGTCGTATCGGCACCATAACCCCGTCAAGCCTAGTGCCCAGGGTGTAGATATCAGGAGTCCACTAGACGAAGACACAGCTACAGTTCAGGGGCCGAGCGGGCTTAGTTGCAAATTCAGAGGACTGGTAGGATGGCTATAGTTATTCGTCAAATTAGTATGACCTTGTTAGGGGTATGTAGATTGAAGTGTACTCACCAGGGCTTATGGGAACCCTGGGTGGGTTATTCTGTGCTGGTTGTACCTTCCGGCTTATGGGGGCCAAGTAAGGTTCTTGTTTGCATTAGTTACTAATAGATTAGACAGCAGGAAGTTCAGCTATTCAGGTAATATTTCTATCCCTTTCTTTTAGTTACTTTCAGTTTCATTTTAGTTCATTCAGTTATTTACAGTTACTACCTTACATATTCGGTACATATTGTACTGACACCTTTCTTGGGGTGTTGCTACTTGCCTGCAAGTGCGAATAGATGAGGATCAGGTCCCTCTTAGCTTTAAACTAGAGTTAGTGGAGCAGTCAGCTCATTTCCTCCGAAGCTAATAGCTAGAAGGTTTACTCTTTTCGTTTGTACAGTTTATGGGTAGGTCGGGGCCCTGTCTCGACCATTATATCACTCGTAGAGGCTTGCAGATTATTTCAAATTCCCTGTGGTTAGATTTTGTTGGCTGTGTGGGGCCCGTGTATGCTTTATTTTATGTGTTGGCTGTGTGGGGCCTTGTTTATCTATTAGTTAGCGGCTTTTTCTTCCATAGCTTAGTTTAGTTCTGGATTTACTTTACAGTTATAACTAGACACCATGGTGGTCTTGTCGATCCGCATAGGTTTCCCTGCTATTACCTGTTTCTGGTTAGCTATTTTCTCTTATAGGTGGCTATAAGGCCTTTTCGGCCAGGGATTGTGTTTACAGCCGAGATATAGACCGTTGTTTTCTTGATTTAAAGAATAGGCATGCGCCAGAAGTGCATAAGCTCAGTCAGGTCAGTTCAGATCCTAGTAGGGCACCAGGTGCCAGTCATGCCTTCCAAGGTGGGGTGCGACATTTAGTCGGCGAATTAGTACATAAGTCAAGAGTTTTAGAGCACGACACGTACGAAAAGGGGCCAGGGTAGAGGTCAAACGAGCGCAGAATCGAGATAGTAGGGGGGAAGGACGGACCAGTTGCAACCAGGGTAACATGTCACGGACCCTCTCCCTCCGTGATAGGCTCTGTGACGCACCCAAAATATGGCGCGATGGGGTCCATGTCCACCGCCTAAGTTTTATATAAATTCAATTGTTTCATTTTATTCAGGATATTAACATGAGACCTTCGTCCAGAATAGGAGAGCCCCAATATTTTCACGTAAATTTCTTCCGGTTACGCTTCCAAACACCATCCAAACTCAAATTAACTTTAGGTATCGAGTTCTAAGCATGCAGGGAGCATTACTACAGAGTAATTTTCTTGAAATTTCGCCCAGCAAATCGTAACCCCGCTGAGCAAAAGTTGTCACAATTGCTCCAAACTGATTCCTAAATGATCACAAGCATTTCTCCCTTATGAGCTCTAGGGAAATTATAGGTTTTCGGTTGTATTTTACGTAGTTGAATTATATTTGATATTAATATCAAATGTTAGAATTTTAAGCCGCATTTGGTACTGAAATTAGTCTTTTTCTCCCAGTATTACAGTTGTAGTTAGAAAGAGCTGTTGAGTACCAGCTGAAACTCGCCAGTTATTTAGGAAATGACAATCGAGGTATGTTAAGGCAAATTCCTTCGGAAGTCAGTATCTATAGTATTGTAATACAGTTTGAATCCCAACAAGAGGAGCCAGAAGTTTTATTATTGTGAATAGCTATTGTTGTTAGCTGAGACCAGTACTTATGTTCAGTTTGGGATTGACTTTGCCCTGTATAGCCTTCCATGACCAACCCAGGGTTACTAGCTGTGTCGTTGCCCGCCATGTGCTAGATGACATCGCTCTAAGGAGCGGTATGCCGTCCGCGAGGTACAAAGATGTGGTCTGAGGACCTTATACAGTCCATTCCATGGCTGGACTATTTTTATACCGTATCGGCACCACACCCCCGTAGAGCCTGGTGCCCGGGGTACAGACAGCAGGAGTCCACCGGACTCAGACACAACTACAGTTCAGGGGTCGAGCGGGCTCAGTTGCAGACCCAGGGGACTGGTAGGATGGCTATGGTTATTAGTTGACTCATTTTGACCTTGTTAGGGGTATATGGAGAATGAAGTGTGCTCGCCAGGGCTTATGGGGGCCCCAAGTGGGTTATTCTGTGTTGATTGTACCTTCCAAGCTTATAGGGGCTAGGTAAGGTTCTTGTTTGCACTATTTACTAATAGACTAGACAGTAGAAAGTTAAGTTATTCAGGTTATACCTCTATCCCTTTCACTCAGTTACTTTCAGTTTCCTCTTAAATTTTATTCAGTTATTTTCAGTTATTGTCTTACATATTCTGTACATATTGTACTTACGCTCATATTGGGGCACTGTATTACTTGCCTACAGGTGCAGATAGACGTGGATCAGGACCTTCTTAGCTTTCATCCAGAGTTAGCAGTGTAGTTGACTCCTTTCCTCTGGAGCTAATAGTTAGAAGGTTTACTCTTTTGATTGTACAATATGGGTAGGTCGGGGTCCTGTCTCGACCATTATTCTACTCCTAGAGGCTTACATATTTTAAAATTCCCTGTAGTTAGTAGTTGTTGGCTGTGTGGGGCCTATATATGCTTTATTTCATGTGATGGATGTATGGGGCCTTGTTTATATGTTAGATAGTGACCTTATCGGTTATAGTATAGTTACAGCTACCAGACTTCCATTTCAGTTATAACTAGACAGCATGGTGGCCTTGTCGGCCCGCATAGGATTCCCTTCATCTGCCTGTTGCTAGTTAGCTATTTTCTTTACAGGTGGATATAAGGCCTTGTCGGCCGGAGGTTGTTTTTACAACCTAGATATAGCCCGTTGTTTTATTGAGGTGAGTTGCAAGCTCGCATCAGACGTGCATAAGCTTAGCTAGGACAGTTAGATTCCAGTATGGCACTAGGTGTCAGTCATGCCTCTCAAGGTGGGGCGTGACAGTTGGGGTCGAACCCACAAGGAATATGGTAAGAATTAGACTAATGTCGGTATTTAAGCTTTTTGGTGTGTTATCTCCAAATTGGGGGGTTTATAGAAAAACAATTGTAAAACAAGCATGAAAATCAATTGTTGTTTATCAATATTTGCAATTAACTAGGGTAGGTTCTCCCTATGGGTTCATAACTACTTTGGATTTACACTCGTGATCAATCTCAATGCTTATTTGTAGAACTAATAATTAGGGTTCATCCAAACGATTGGTTCATCCCTATTGGATGGCTATACTCAATCACTGGGTTAGGTCTTATGAGCGATTTCAAGTTAACCATTATCAATTTGTTCCAAAATAACTATTCTGTGACCGCAGCTCAAGTTATACAATGATCATAAAAATCAATGGTTTGTTGTAATTCTCTCTTCCTAATCTCCATTTCTCTAGGTTAAAGCAAGTAAAAAAATTGGGCAAGTCCTAACATTGCGCTTCATTAAGAAACATTAAAGATGAAGAGAATATAATACAAGCGCTTAGCATTGATTTTGAATCACTTTGTGTAACCCTAGTTCGTTAATCCACCACGGTTCCCACGACCCTAGTTGTGGAGGTTTTAGCCTCTCATGATTGTAAGATTATGATTAGTATTCATAGATAAACACATAATTAAATACTTACAATGGTGATCGAAAGAAAACCTACTTTGAATATTGCAAGAAAATATGATGAACAAATTCAAGAAAAATTGAGAAATCCAAATTATGATCTCAAGAATTGCTCTCCAATGTTATCAAAAACTAATTACAAACTTTACAATAATCAACTCTAAATAATTCTGACCGTATATTACCTATTCTGAACTAAAAAAGTGTTTATACAGATAATAAAATCCTTTTCCTAAGTTAACAGAGAAATAACCAAATCTGGCGTCGACACATCCTATGACTCCTCATATGACTTGTAATAGGATTGTAAGGGGCGTGCTTTGTCTCGTACATCCCTTGGCTTCTGCAGAATTTTCTAAGTGTTGGCATTTGGTATGACTCGTAACATGATCCCACGAGCCATACAATCAAGTCGTGGTTTGACTCTGAGAACTTTGGCCTCTTCTGAAGATTTCTACGAGTGTCTTGATATGTCTTGTACCTTGCTCCTACAGCTCATAACAACTTATCTTATCATGAGATCTTCCAAGTCCCAAAAATCACTGAAGCTTTCTATGACTCCTGGTACGGGTCTTAGGTAGATGTTATGATCCGTAGGTACTACCCGTATCAAGAGACTGCAATTGTGCAAATTTCTCCAAAGTATTCTATGACTCAAATTACATCCCGTACCAGGATGGTACGACTCGTATTGAGAGTCATACTTTTCCTTTGTCTTGTACCAATCTTCTGAGATTTTCCACGAGTCTCAGTAGGCTTGTACTAAGATCAGTACTTGGCTGCTTTTCTACAACTTTTGCACATTTGCACTCCAACACCTATTTTTCTAGTTTTAAGCGTTGAAAGTGTTGTAAACTCACAGCATATCACTTTTGTTAATATCCGTTGTCACAAATCATCTATATTTGGAATGCATAATCTGCCTTGATAATGGAGCACACTATCTCACCCTTTAGAGAGTGCTTCCACCTCTTTCTTAAAGACTGCTTCCTTTAACTTAAGTAATATTGGATCATTGTGTTGCCTTGCCTTAACCTTCACCACAAGAGGGGACTCTAAACCATTTTGGACTGTAAATCCACCTTCTATGGAATCAACCAAGCAAACTCCTAACTGAGTCATCCTATGAATATCTCTAACTAGTTCCTTCTTGTCATCCTCAATATGAGCAACACTATCCATTATCAATCTACCAAGGGTGTCGGCCACTACATTGGCTTTACCCAAGTAATACAAAACACTCATGTGGTAGTTTTTCAACAACTCCAACCACCTTCTCTGGCGAAGATTTAGGTCCTTCTAACTAAACACATATTGTAGGCTTTTGTGGTCAGTAAAACCATCCAAATGAATACCATAAAAGTAGCACCTCCAAACTTTTAAGGAAAATACTACCTCAACCAGCTCAAGATCGCGAGACGGGTAGTTCTTCTCACGAACCTTGAGCTATATAGAAGCATAGGCTACAACTTTGCCATGTTGCATCAACAAACAACCAAGGTCAATTCTGGAGGTGTCCCAATAAATCACGAACCCATTCGAACCTTCTAGTAGAGTCAAAATCGGGTCAGTAGTGAGTCAAGACTTCAACTACTAAAAAATCTTCTCATAAGTATCGGACTACTGGAACTTGACTTTCTTCTGAGTCAACCTAGTCATAGAAGAGGCAATAGAGGAGAATCTTTCCACAAACCATCTATAATAACCGGCTAGGCCCAAGAAACTCCTAATGTATGACGGAGAGGTGGGTCTTTGCCAGTTCTTAACTGCTTTGATCTTTTGCAGATCCACCTGAATACCCTTAGTGGAGATGAAATGACCAAGGAATGTTACTGATTTCAACCAGAATTCAAACTTGCTGAACTTAGCGAATAATTGGCGATCCCTGAGAGTCTACAAGACTATCCTCAAATGGTATGCATGCTCATTCTCACTTTAGGAATAGTCAAGTATGTCATCTATGAAGACAATGACGAACATGTCCAAGTATTGTTTGAACATCCTGTTCATCAAGTCCATAAAAGTTATGGAGCGTTTGTTAGTCCAAAAGACATAATAAAAAATTCATAGTGACCATACCGAATTCTGAAGGCTGTCTTCAGAATATCACATTCTCTGACTCTGAGCTGATGATAGCCTGATCTAAGGTCTATCTTTAAAAAATAAATAGCTCCTTGAAGCTGGTCGAACAAGTCATCAATCTTGGGGTTGGGATACTTATTCTTGATTGTGACTTTGTTCAACTGATGGTAGTCGATGCACATTCTAGGTGTACCATCCTTCTTTCGCACGGATAGAACTGGGGCACCCCATGGAAATATTTTGAGTCTAATGAAGTCATTTTCTCAAAGGTCTTTCAGCTGTTCTTTTAACTCCTTAAACTCAGCTGGAGCCATTCTATAAGGAGGAATTAAGATAGGTTGGGTTTCTGGAAGAAGGTCTATGCCGAAGTCAATATTTTACTCGGAAAGGACTTTGAAAAGATATTCGAGAAACACATCTGGGAACTCATTTACAGCTGAAACTGACAGAAGAGTTGGGGTTTCAGAACTAGAATCCCTGACCCAAACTAAATGATAGATGTATTCCCTAGAAATCATTCCTAGCCTTAAAGTAAGAGATAAACCAACCCTTAGGCGCTGAAGTACTACCCTTCTACTCTAGGACTGGTTCATTAAGGAAATGAAACTTAACAACTCTGGTTCTGCAGTCTAATGAGGCATAGTAAGAGTGCAAACAATCTATGACAAGAATGAGGTCATAATTGATCATATCTAACTTTACTCGATCTATGGTGAATTTTTGCAAAACTGTGCCCGGGCAGTTTCTATATACCCGACTGGCTATAACTGACTCACCAACAATAGTAGAGACTGGAAAGGGTTCTGAGAGGATTTCTGGACTAACATCAAACTGAACCACAATGTAAGGAGTCACGAAAGAAAGTGTGGCTCCCACATCTAATAATGCATAAACATCATTTGGAAGAATCGTAACATACTGATGACTACGTCAAGTGAATTCTACTGGTCCTAACGAGAAGATAGGTCATAGAAATGATTCTGGCACTGACAAGCACCCCTTCAACCAGTGACCCAGCTGGTCACAATCAAAGCAACCCTCTTTGCTGAGATGGCACTCACCAGGATGGTTCTTGCCATACTTCCGATATGCTGGGAAAGTGCGACTGCTGCAAACATGACTATGAGATTAAGAGCCTGATTCTCTACCCTTCCAATCAGTACGGATCCTCGGAGAAGGAACACTGGTTGAAGAGGGTGTTGAAGATCCCTGTTGATGCTATGAGTGATTTACACCGCTCAACCTCTACTGTGAGTATTCATGTTGTCCTGTTCTGGCCCGCTTGCTCTCCCTCTCTTTTTCCTTCAGCATTTTCTCCTAAATTTTTTGGGCATGAATCATAAGCCTGGAAATGTCCATGTCGTTGATGAGCATAGTGGTCCTGCACTCCTTGACCACTAGGTCTGAAACTCCTAATACAAACTTGCTCATTCGAGCCCTGGGTTCATCCACCATCTCTAGAGCATACCTTGATAGTTGAGTAAATTTTAAGGATACTCTTACACTACCATAGAGTTCTACTTTAGATTGATGAACTTCTTCACCTTTGCTTCCCTCAACTCACGGGGAAAGAAGCGGTCCAGGAACACATTCAAAAACTCATACCACTCCACCGGACCTACACCAACCTGTCTTCCCTCTTTCCATTGTATGTACCATATTTGGGTCACTCCTTTCAGTTGATAAGTGGCCAAATATGCACTCTCGATGGAGGTGATACCCTTAATCCTAGTGATCTTCTAAACCTCATCAATAAAATTTTGTGGGTCCTCATTTACCTTTGACCCATGAAATTCTAGGGAATTCATCCAAGTGAATGCTCAGACTCTGGTAGCAGCTGCAGTTACATTAGGGTTAGCAGGTGCAATGGCTTGTTGGTTAACCTGGTTGGTCACAGCCTGTGCGAGCATTTGAAATGTATCCCAAAATTCAGCATGAGTTCCTTGCTCATTCATAGGGTCTACTGGAGTTGGTAGGGCTTGCTGATTTTCATTTTCATCTCTTCTTCCATTAACCTTCTGGGAGGCATCGTCTATAAACGTGTAGAGCACAAGTTAGAAGAATACTTTAGACATTTTTCCTAAAATGTCTTGTAGTCTCTTCCTCATAAGTGTGGCCCACTTCACGCCTATGAAAAAGACTCTACTTAAGCGGCTTTCAGACACCTTAGGAAACACCTAAACCTGAGGCTCTGAAACCAAGTTTGTCATGACTCGAGTCTATACTCTGAACACGACACGGTACCTAGAGCCACTAGTTTCCCCAAGCTAACCCATAGCATAGCATACTACTAACATGATCTAAATTAAATAGAAAACTGAGCGAAATCTAACTGAACTGTAGAAAATTTCATATACCAAAACTGAAGTCTAAACAACACAGAAAATACAAAGTTGAGTGTAGTACACTTTGTTTGAAAGCCTCTACTAACTGATGAGTTGCTAGGACAAGTTTTTAGCTAACTTCAAAGTCTGGAAACTAAAAACATGACCCAAACAAGGAAATAAGAAAGTACTCCGGTCCTCGAAAGATGAGGACTCACTCCTATTGGTCTGCTGGATGTCACTAGAAGATGACCAACTGCGATGTAGAGTCTGAGTACCTAAGTATATATCATAAGACGATATAGCATAGAAAGTATGAGGTCAGTACTTTAAATATACTAAGCATGTGACAAATGCAACTAAAAATACAGGCATGCTAGTAAAGTTTGAGGATATAGCTGAGGTGACATGAATGCCCCTACCTGAAAGCATGAATACTAACAATAGCATAAATCTAGAATTAATATAAATTGTTACACCCCGTAAGCTTGTAACATTTAGTAAGCGTATTCTTATGTTATTCAAGAGTTCTAGAGTATGAAACATACAAGAAAGGGCCCGAGGAAAAGTCAAATGAGCACGGAATTGAGGTAGCGAGGGAGAAGGCCGGACAGGCTGCAACAGGGGCAACGTGTCATGGACCCCCTCCCTGCGCATTGGGCGCCGTGACATAGCCCAGGATTGCCGCGATGGGGTCTCTGACATGAACCCCCTGTCCACCGCCCAAGTTTTATATAAATTCAATTGTTTCATTTGATTTAAAATATAAACATGAGACCTTCGTCCAAAGAAGAGAGAACCCGCCATTTTTCATGTAATTTCCTCTGATTACGCTACTAAACGCCGTCCAAATTCAAATTAACTTTAGGTATCGAGTTCTAAGCCTACATGAAGCATTACTACGGAGTTATTTTCATAAAATTTGCCTGGCAAATCGTAACCCCGCCGAGCAAAAGTTGTCAAAATTGCTCCAAATTGATTCCTAAATGATCACAGACATCAAGTAAGCCTTTCTCCCTTCTGAACCCTCGAGAAATTATAGGTTTTCGACTGTATTTTATGTAGTTGAATTATAGTTGTTATTAGTATTAGAAGTTATCGTTTTAAGCCGAAGTTGGTGTTAAATTAATCTCTTGTCTCCCAGTATTACGGTCATATTTGGAAAGAGCTGCTGAATACAAGTTGAAACTCATCGGTTGTTCAAAAAATGACAATCGAGGTATGTTAAGGCAAATTCCTTCAACAAGTTAGTTTCTATAGTATTGTAATACATATTGAATCCCAGCAAGAGAGCCCGAAGTATATCTATTGTGATTAGTTGTTGCTATTAGTTGAGACCAAAACTCTATGTTTAGTTTGGGATTGACTTTTTCCTATATAGTGATCTTGGGCAGAATTATATGCCAAAGTGATACTCAAATGCTTCATTTCGTCTTGTTTGTCTATCGTTATTTGTGCATTATCATGTAATTTGTAGTTAAAATGTGAATTTATACTAACCAACAT
>JACEIK010004338.1:22084-35497 GCA_018107945.1 Datura stramonium
ATTAGGAAACAAAATCTCAAAATCTTCTTTACACTGTTGTCTGCATTTTTAGAGTTAAAGTTTATTGACACTTGATTTGATTGTTACCTTGGTCCAGTCCCTATGGGACCGATACTTGGCTTACTTGAGCCATTTTACTACTTGTTCGACCACGTGCACTTGCGTGTAGTCATCTAGACCGACGAACATATAGTCTTCCATAACCAACCCTAGGGTTACTAGCTGTGTCAACACCCACCAGGGGCTAGATGACGTCGCTCCAAGAAGAGGTATGCCGTCCGCGAGGGATGAAGATGAGGTCCGAGGGACCCATACAGTCCATTCTATGGCTAGACTATTTTATGTCGTATCAGCACCACACCCCCATCGAGCCTGGTGCCCGGGGTACAGATAGCACGAGTCCATCAGACTCAGACACAACTACAGTTCAGGGGCTGAGCGGGCTCCGTTGCAGACCCAGGGGACTGGCAGGTTGGCTATAGTTATTAGTCAACTAGTTTTGACCTTGTTACGGTATATAGATTGAAGTGTACTCGTCAGGGCTTATGGGGGCACTGATTGGGTTATTCTGTGTTGGTTGTACCTTTCGGCTTTTGGGGGGCCAGGTAAGGTTCTTGTTTGCACTATCTACTGTTAGATTAAATAGCAGGAAGTTAAGTTATTCAGGCTATATTTCTATCTCTTTCACCTAATTATTTTCAGTTTCATCTTAAGTTTATTTAGTTATTGCCTTACATATTCGATACATATTGTACTGATGCCCATCTTGGGGCGCTGCATTACTTGCCTGCAAGTGCGGATAGATATGGATCAGGGCCTTCTTAGCTTTCAGCTGAGTCAGCAATACAGTTATCTCCCCTTTTTCGGAGCTGATTAGTTAGAAGATTTGTTTTTTTGATTGTACAGTATGGATAGGTCGGGGCCCTATCTCGACCAATATTCTACTATTAGAGGCTTGCAGATGTACAGTTTCCCTGTGGTTAGTTTGTTGTTGTTCGTGTGGGGACTATATATATTCTTTATTTCGTGTGATGGCATGTGGGGCCTTGTTTAGCTATTAGATAGTGGCCTTGTCAGCTATAGTATATTTATAGTTGCCTAGTTTTCATTTTAGTTAAAAATAGACAGCATGGAGGTCTTGTCGGCCCGCATAGGACTCCCTTCTATTGCTTGTTATTGAGTAACTCTTTTCATTTACAGGTGGCTATATGGCCTTGTCGGACGGAGGCTGTCTTTACAGCCGAGATATAGCTCATTGATTTATTAAATTAGGTTGCAAGCATGCACCAGACGTGCATAAGCCTAGCCAGGTCAGTTAGATTCCAGTGTGGCACTAGGTGCTAGTCATGCCTCCAAGGTGGGGCGTGACAAACTTGGTATCAGAGTAGGTCATATCCCAGGGAGTCTGCAAGCCGTGCTAAGTAGAGTCTTGCCTATGGATGTGTTGTGCACCACATACTATAGACAAGAGGCTACGAGGCATGTTAGGGTAGTTACTCTTCTTTCTCTTCTAGTTGTGCTATTGAGCTGTGTTGTATAGGGTTGAGTCCCTAAGCTTACATAATCTGGAGAAATGTCGGACACGTGACAAACCATGACTGGCAGGAAGTTGGATTTCGCAGCGGGAGAGGGCACTAGAAGGGTGCCTCAGTCAGAGTCAGCCCAATCTGAGGGCGACAGGGAGACTTCATATCGGTCTCCCCAACACTCTCCGCCACTCCAGGAGCCTTCCAGAGCGGCAGATGTGCCGGCACCACCTCCAGCAACTCCTATACTGATACCATCAGATCAGGAGGTCAGGAGTGTTGTTTTCATGTTAGCTCAGATGATGGTTGCATAGCGTTAGGCAATGGCACCCGTGGTTGTTGAATCTTTGGGAGGGCCTGGTAGTTCAAGGGTCTGAGAGTTCCTCACTCTGAGTCCCCCGTATTTCACTAGGACGGATCGAGATGAGGACCTTCAGGACTTCCTAGACCAATTGCAGCGGATCTTCAGGGTGATGCATGCCACACCTGCGGAGTCGGTTGAGTTAGCGGTATTTCAGCTGCGGGACATAGCAGTGTTATGGTACGAGAGTTGGGAGAGGTCCCGAGGTAGAGATGTTCCTCCTCTGACTTGGTCCAGCTTTTCAAAGGCCTTCTTAGACCACTATTTTATGTGAGAAATCCGATAGGACCGAGTAGATCATTTTCTGCATCTGGAACAGGGTTCGATGAGTGTTTGGGAGTATTCTAT
Source organism: Datura stramonium (assembly GCA_018107945.1). NCBI lineage: Eukaryota > Viridiplantae > Streptophyta > Magnoliopsida > Solanales > Solanaceae > Datura > Datura stramonium. Next base: position 24,320 of record JACEIK010004338.1, read on the forward strand.
GAGATTTGACTCCTTGGCCCGATATGCACCAGCTTCTGTAAATACCATGCCAGCTAGAGTACATCAATTTATTATGGGGCTACTTCTAGAGTACGTAGAGACTTGTATTAGGGCTACTCTGCAAGAGGACATGGATATTTCCCGTGTTCAGGCATTTGCTTAGAATATTGAGGGGATTAGGAAGCGGTAGCGGGAGATAGAAAGGGAAAGTTAGGAGTAGTGCCACAGGGCTAGACCTAGTGACACTCAGGCAGAGTTTCAGGGCGGACCTAGGCCACTACTATCAGGTAGAACACCCAGACCTCCACCTCCACAGCAGTAGCAGGGTGGTAAGTTAGGTCGTCGAGGGCAGTCAGGACCCAACGAGAGTCCACAACCATCAGGTTCACAGCAGCAGAGAGGGTTAGAGTAGAGTAGACTCACTATGCCACCTTTCCCTATTTGTAGTCGACGTCACCTTGGGGTATGCAGGTATGGTTCTACTGCATTTTACACCTCTGGACAAGAGGGTCACTTGATGAGGGACTGTCCAGCCAAGGGTCAGAGTGATCGGGACCTATAGGATATAACTTCATTAAGTTCACGTCCCCCAGTATCTCCAGCAGGGAATAGGCCCTCAGCTCCAGCCGGCAGAGGCCAAGGCAGGTCAGGGGCATCGAGTTCAGGTACTGGTATGGATCGCACTTATGCTTTACCAGGGTGACAGGAGTCAGAGTCATCGCCGGATGTTGTGACAGGTATGCTGGACATTTGCTCTCATTCCGTGTATGTTTTGATAGACCCAGGTTCCACTTTGTCTTATGTTACACCATTGGTGGCCCAAAAGGTTCAGAGGGTTATGCAGTGTATTGTGATGCTTCAGTTGTCAGGTTAGGGTGTGTTTTGATGCAACATGGTAAGGTAATTGCTTATGATTCAAGACAGCTGAGGAAGCATGAAAAGAACTATCCCACCACGACTTAGAGTTAGCGGCAGTAGTTCACGCCTTAAAATTTTGGAGACATTACCTGTATGGGATACACATGGACATTTTTACTGATTATAAGAGCCTCCAATACATCTTTACACAGAAAGAGTTTAATCTTCGGCAGCGTTTCTGGTTAGAACTATTGAAGGACTATGACGTGAATATTTTATACCATCTAGGGAAGGCTAATATTGTAGAAAATTCCCTCATTCGTAGACCCATGGGGATTTTAGCACATTTGAGGCTCGAACATCGGGAACTGGCCCGAGAATTATACTAGTTAGCCAGCTTAGCCATCCGAATAGTGGACTCGGGAGACAATGGGGCAATAATTCAGAATACAGCAGTATCGTCCCTGGTAGTGGAGGTAAAAGAACGGCAGTATGAAGATCCTTATCTAGCACATCTAAGAGATAAGGTACAACAGAGGGAAGTACCAGCTTTCGAGGTAACCGAAGATGGGGTCTTGAGATGTAGGGGTCACCTCTTTGTTCCAGATGTGGTAGGACTTCGCCAGTAGATCATGGAAGATGTATATTATTCCCGTTATTCTCTTCATCCAGGTTCAACAAAGATGTATCATGACATAAAAGAGATTTACTGGTGGCTGAGAATGAAAAAGGGTATAGCAGAATTTGTAGCAAATGCCCTAACTACCAGCAGGTAAAAGCAAAACATCAAAAACCCGGCGGATTGAAACAGGAGATAGCAGTGCCTACGTGGAAATGGAAAGCAATCAACATGGATTTTGTGACAGGGTTACCTCGTACCAGGCGCATATTTGATTCTATCTGGGTAATTGTCGACAGATTGATGAAGTCAGCTCATTTTCTGCCAGTCAAGACCACCTTCTCAGCCGAGGACTATGTTGAATTATATATCAGAGAAATAGTTCGATTGCATGGTGTCCTGACTTCTATCATTTCTAACAGAGGGGTACAATTTGCCGCTATATTTTGCTAGTTATTTCAGAAAGGCTTGGGGACACAGGTTAATTTGAGTACGGCCTTCCATCCTCAAACAGATAGACAGACAGAAGGTACAATTCAGACACTCAAAGATATGTTACGAGCGTGCATGTTAGACTTTGGAGGCAGTCGGGACGAACATTTACCCCTTATTGAATTTTCTTACAGTAACAGTTATCATTCGGCAATCCAGATGGCACCTTATGAAGCCTTATATGGGCGGAAATGCAGGTCCCCAGTTGGTTGGTTCGAGGTTAGAGAATTAGAGTTAATTGGACCAGACATAATCTACCAATCATAGGAAAAAGTAAAGCTTATCAGAGAGCATTTGTTAACAGCTCAGAGTCGCCAGAAATCCTACACTGATGTGCGGCGTAGAGACTTGGAATTCAATGTAGACGACTGGATATTTCAGAATTTTTTTCCAATGGAGGGCGTAATTAGGTTTGGTAAAAAGGGAAAGCTTAGCCCGAGGTTTATTGGTCCGTATTGGATCCTCCAAAGAATAGGCCAGGTGGCATACGAGTTAGATCTACCTACAGAGTTAGAGTCTATTCACCCGGTCTTTCATTTATCGATGCTGCAGAAGTGTATGGGGGATCCATCCTGAGTTGTGCTAGTTGAGGATGTCAAGATTACTGAGGAGTTGGCCTACGAAGAGGTTCTAGTGTCCATATTAGATCGGAAGGTTCGTAGGTTGAGAACCAAAGATGTCTCTTCTGTTAAGATACTGTGGAGAAGCAAGAATAGGGAGAGATGACCTAGGAAGCCGAAGACGACATGAGATCCAGATATTCTCATCTGTTCCAGGGTTAGTCTAGACTATGCAGTTAAGGTAAGGTTGTTGTTCAGCTGTTACTTTATGATTTATGTTGTTTATATTGTTTAGTTGACTACCATTTTGTTGTGAAATAGTTGTTATAGTATCATGTGAAGTGCATGTTTGGACTTTTTTGCGTTTCGGGATTTTTAAATAGTCCATATTATAGGGGAGACTCTGCCGAAATTTTTCCAGAATAATAGTTGAAAGAGTTAACTCTTGTAAGTTGAAGTTGACATTCGAGGACAAATGTTCCTAAGGGGGGGAGGATGTTACACCCCCTAAGATCCTAACATTTAGTCGGTGTATTCGTATGTTAGTCAAGAGTTTTAGAGTACGAAGTGTACGAGAAAGGGCCCAAGGAAAGGTCAAACGAGTGTGGAATTTAGGTAGCGAGGGAGAAGGTCGGACAGGCTGCAACAGGGGCAACATGTCACGGACCCCCTCCCTACGCGTTGAGCACCATGACACGGCCCAGGATTTCCGTGATGGGGTCCATGACACGGACCCCCTGTCCACTGCCCAAGTTTTATATAAATTCAATTGTTTTATTTGATTTAAATTATAAACATGAGACCTTCGTCCAAAGAAGAGAGAACCCGCCATTTTTCATGTAATTTCCTCTGATTACGCTACTAAACGCCGTTCAAACTCAAATTAACTTTAGGTATCGAGTTCTAAGCCTACATGGAGCATTACTACGAAGTTATTTTCATAAAATTTGCCCGGAAAATCGTAACCCCGCCGAGCAAAAGTTGTCAGAATTGCTCCAAATTGATTCCTAAACGATCACAGGCATCAAGTAAGCCTTTCTCCCTTATGAACCCTCGAGAAATTATAGGTTTTGGACCATATTTTATGTAGTTGAATTATAGTTGTTATTAATATTAGAAGTTATCGTTTTAAGCCGAAGTTGGTGTTAAATTAATCTCTTTCTCCCAGTATTACGGTCATATTTGGAAAGAGCTGTTGAATACAAGTTGAAACTCATCGGTTGTTCGAAAAACGGCAATCGAGGTATGTTAAGGAGAATTCCTTCGGCAAGTTAGTTTCTATAATATTGTATAGATTGAATCCCAACAAGAGAGCCCGAAGTATATCTATTGTGATTAGTTGTTGCTATTAGCTGAGACCAAAACTCTATGTTTAGTTTGGGATTGAATTTGCGTTGTATAGCCTTCCATAACCAACCCCAGAGTTACTAGCTGTGTCAACTCCAACCAAGGGCTAGATTACGTCGCTCCAAGAAGCGGTATACCGTCCGTGAGGGATGAAGATGAGGTCTGAGGGCCCCATACAGTCCATTCTATGGCTGGACTATTTTATGTCGTCAGCACCACACCCTCATCGCAAGAACAACATTTTTATCGAAAAACAACTGGTCCNCCATTCTATGGCTGGACTATTTTATGTCGTCAGCACCACACCCTCATCGAGCCTGGTGCCCGGGATACAGACAGCAGGAGTCCATCGGACTCAAACACAGCACAGTTCAGGGGCCGAGAGGGCTCCGTTGCAGACCCAGGGGACTGGCAGGTTGGCTATAATTATTAGTCGACTAGTTTTGACCTTGTTAGGAGTATATAGATTGAAGTGTGCTCTCCGGGGCTTATGGGGGCCCCGAGTGGGTTATTCTGTGCAGGTTGTACCTTCCGGCTAATGGGGAGCCAGGTAAGGTTCTTGTTTGCACTATTTTCTATTAGATGAGATAGCATGAAGTTAAGTTATTCAGGTATATCTCTATCTCTTTCACCTAATTACTTTCAGTTTCATCTTAAGTTTATTCAGTTATTGTCTTACATATTCGGTACATATTGTACTGACGCCCATCCTGGGGCGTTGCATTACTTGCCTGCAGGTGCGGATAGACACGAATCAGGGCCTTCTTAGCTTTCAGCCGAGTCATCAGTATAGTTAGCTCCCCTCCTCCGAAACTGATTAGTTAGAAGGTTTTTTCTTTTGATTGTGCATTATGGATAGGTCGTGGACCTATCTTGACCAATATTCTACTCTTGGAGGCTTGCAAATGTACAGTTTCCCTGTGGTTAGTTTTTTGTTGGCCGTGTGGGGCCTATATATGCTTTATTTCATGTAATGGTTGTGTGGGGACTTGTTTAGCTATTAGATAGTGGTCTTGTCGGCTATAGTATAGTTATAGTTGCCTAGTTTTCATTTCAGTTAAAACTAGACAGCATGGAGGTCTTATCGGCCCGCATAGGACTCCCTTCTATTGCTTATTATTGAGTAGCTATTTTCATTTACAGGTTGCTATATGGCCTTGTCGGCCGAAATCTGTATTTACAGCTGAGATGTAGCTCGTTGATTTCTTGAATTAGGTTGCAAGCATGCACCAGACGTGTATAAGACTAGTCAGGTCAGTTAGATTTTAGTGTGGCACTAGGTGCCAGTCATGCCTCCTAAGGTGGAGCGTGATATAAATGCTAGTGAAACTGGTTTTAGGGTCATGCACATATACTGAAATTTGAAAACTGATACTAAACTAAAGACTGTAACTATATTATGGGAGAGTCTATTAACCGACATATAACCACGTGAGCTAAATGTGGAGTTCAATATATACTCCCCTTCGATAAGACCTAATATACTTATCTACGGTATAAAGGAATGGCCATGTGATCACTAAATTGAGGCACATTCGAGCTAATAACCTACAGTGGCATGTAGTTATGGGAACCTGGGTGCACTGAACCTCGGCTCACTCGATCCAAAGTACTACTCCCAACTGAAGATATAACTATATATGAATGTACTAATAGCTTGAAGTCTGATGTCCTAAGACTAAGTCAGAACTACTTATTTGAAAGTGTCCTAAGAGTCCAAAGGACCTAATAAACTAATAATACTAAAATATACTGAGATTACTAGTAATGCTGATGATGCTGAGTATACTAAGAATGCTAATAATAATATAAAGCATAATTACATAAATCATGAGAAAATCATGTGTACTTTGAAAGATCATGTTATTCGAAATATTGCTAGATCATGAGGTGAACTCTCTAAGTTCATACAAAATTCAAGATTATGAAAATACATTCTACAAGCTAAAAATAACATCATATTTGTAGTATAATACTAGTCAGGGAGACCTTATAGCATTGGGAAAGATAAGATAAATCAATCATGGAATGAAAACCCTAAGACATGAATTCTAGAGAAATTAACTTGTTGGGGTTTCTGAAATTCTTGGAACACAAGGGTGGAAGAAAACCCCTGTTGAAGCCCCACATACCTTGAGAAGAAAACCCCTCTAATGGAATCTTGAATCCTGAACTTTGAGGAAGAACCCTAGTTCTGGCTTAGGAGAGTTCTTGCACTCCTTACGTTCTGTTCTTGAGTGTTTTTGTTTTTTTAGAGAGAATGAGAGAAGATTTTCGAATATCCCCCTTAATACCCCTCCAAAAATAACCAAATACATCATAGTTTAGGAATTAAAATAGTGAAAAATTACAAAAATACCCCCTGGAAGATCGTGCTTAAAATTGTTCGTCTAGTGACCATGGCTTGTGGTGACCCCTCGTGGTCACTAGAGCCAGATTGCTTAGTCTATGGATCCCTTACCACAGACATTTGGTACAACTCATACCAAGATACCACGACCCATTACAAGTACTCGTACCCCTTGAAACAATATTGGTTATTCTCTGAAGTTCATCCCATGGAAGGCCTACCACGACCCATACCATCATAGTACGGTCCATAGGTTCCTCTCCTAGTACCTGAACTAATCTTGGTTACTCTCTAATTCTCTTACCGTGGACACTCACCACGACTTATACCACCGTATCACAGGCCATACCATGGCTGCTCGTGGTTACTGAAAAACTTCTGGAGATTTTTTTAATCTCTTGGTACGACCACTTACTACGGGCCGCACCTACATACCAAGACTCGTGGTACGGTCCATCTTGAGGCAAAAGTTTCAATTTTCTACTGGTTTCTACACCAAGTCTGGGATTTGATCTTAGAAACTTTTGGGGTGTTATAGATAGTCCATGTAGTTTATACNCTTCAAAAATACTTCAGCCACATCTTGAGCTGAATAAGAATGTCTAAGCACAATAAAATAACCATATTTAGTTAGTCTATCTACCACTACCAAGAATGGTTTCTTGTGATAAGAAAAAGATAACTCTTCTATAGAAATCATAGTAATATCTTGCCAAGGTTTATCAACAATTGGTAAGGGCTATAACAATCCAAGATAATGCACATTCTCTATTTTAGTCCTCTGACAAACATCACATTAAAAGACCTACTAAGAACATTCTTCTTTATGTTAATCTAGCAAAACACCATCTTAATCCTCATATAAGTGACATTTTTACAAGAATGACCATCAAGTGATGACTGGTCTAAAACCTCTCATGCCTTTTTTCTCATATTAGTACTTTTTTCAAGAAAAAGCTTTGGGTTACACTTGATAATGCCCGATGTAATGTATACTCCCCTTGATTAGAAAGAGTTGTAATCAACTCAGTTAGTAATTATAGTGCAGTATGATCGTATTCATAACTCAATATAACCTTCTGCATCCAAGGTTGGTTCAATAGTGGTGATTATGATTGCTAATGTAGAATCCTCCTCGTGCCTTCTTAACAATGCATTAACCACCCTTTTTAGCCTCTTTTTAATAATGCACCTCATAGTTCAAACCCAACAAGTTAGTCAACCCTTTTTGTTGTAGTGTTGTTGTCACTTTTTTCCCCAATAAGTATTCAAAGTTGTGGTCGAGTCTAATGATAAAATAACCAACCATGAGGTAATGTCTCCACCTTTCCATTTCAGGTAGTACTACTAGGTATATTTTTTTCATAAGTTGAAAGACCCTAGTGTCTAGCAGCGAATGTTTTGCTACAGAATATTATAGGCTGACCCTTTGGTATTAGTATTGTGATACCCTTGACACATGCATTAGTCTCTACTACGAAGAATTTAGTGAAATTATCAAAGGTCAACACATGTGCAGTGGACATAACTCTATCAATTTTTCAAAAGTTGAAATTTTCTTCATTTTCCCAATTAAAAGAATTCTTCTAGCATGTTGGTTAAAGGTTTGCTAATTTATCCATAATTCCTTATGAACCTTTTGTAATAGCTAGTTAAGTCCAACAACCCTCTCAAAGCTTTGATGGATTTAGGAGTAGATTAGGTGACCATGACCTCGATCTTAGTAGGGTCTGTGGATACCCTTTCTCCTATGATTATATGGTCCAAGTATTTTACTTTATCCTAGACAAATGCACACTTATATATCCTTGCATAAAACTACTCTCTTTAAAGGACATTTGGTGCAACCTTGAGGTAACCCACATGTTCCTGTATGGTTACACTACAAACTAATATATCATCAAAAACACCAAGACAAAATGCCTAAGGTGATCTCTAAAAACAAAGTTCATTAAACTTTTAAATGTTGTTGGAGAATTTGTAAGAACAAATGGGATGAATTTAAACTCATAGTATCCAAGATAAGTTTTAAAAGTTATTTTGTGAATGTGTGGCTTATTCATCCTAATTTAGTGATACCTTACCCTAAGGCCTATCTTAGAGAAGACAGTTGCCTCATGTAGCTCGTCAAATAGTGATCCACCAATGAAATAGGAAACTTATCTTTCACAGTCATCTTATTAAGCTCCCTAAAATTTACACAAAATCTTTAAGTCCCATCTTTATTTTTAACAAATAGGAAAGGGGATAAAAATGAGGAATGACCGGATTGTATAATATCATTGCTCATCACCTCTTTAATTTATTTCTCAATTTTTTTTGAAAAAAATTATATTTATAAGATCTAATACTCACAGGAATTGTATCAGGTTTCAATGGAATGAAATCTTAATGCTATCTTCTAGGTGGCAATGTGATTGATTTTATAAATATATTTGAATAATTCTCCGGGGTGGTGCTGATAGCCAGAGATAATCTCTCTTTTTCCTCCACTTTTATTGTTCTCATGTAGAGTGTATGAGCCCAAAACACTCTTCCTTTTTTGAAGAGTTTTTTCATACTGGTTGTTGACATAGATTGTACTAATGTTTCTTGGTATATCCCCTTCATCTTCATTCTTTTTCCTTTGTGAGAAACTTGAGCTTCATAAGTCACAAAATCTAGTAATATTGGATTGTGATTTCTCATCCAATAACTTTCTAATATCATATTACCAACTCCAAGTAAAATAAGCCTCACAGAGTCTTCAAACACTTTGTTTCTTTCATTTGAATCAAGGGCAATAATGATAGATCATGACTAGGTTACCTTTATCCATTGTGACTCTCATAGGATTTTCTTTCCTAATGACACATCCCATCTCTTTTTTGTCGTCTCCATGTCCAAAAAACTATGAGTACTATTCGAGTTCAACAATTCAGTCTACTCTTTCTTTTTAGACTCGCCTCTGAGCCTAATAGTGTTAGGAACCTTAACTCCTAATAGGCATATAAGCTGATAGCTTTATCAATCACCTCTTCTTCATTAAAGTACACTATATATCTCCCATTTCTTCCTTTGTCACATGCTCTTCTTATAGCTTCTCTTGTTCATCCTGGTAGACATAATATTGAGTTGCTTGTTCTTGAATTATTGTCCAGGAACGTACCTATCTCCATATTTATAGCATAGACTTCGTAACCTTTTGATTTTTCTTAAATTGTTACTGTTAGATCCTGAATTGCCTTGGCCCTCCTTGTGACCGCTTATTATCAGTCTGTTGTTATAATAATTTAGCTGATTTTCAATTATTATATTATTTTTGCTTCATTTTACTTTATTTTTCTTGTTAGCATTCCCAATTCTCATGGTGACTTCATTTATCCACAACTTGAGTCAATAAAAAGAGGTTAAGCATCTTGATTGTGCGCATAATATCTTCTTTTAGGCCTTCACTAAAGAATCCCGAAAAAATTCTTCTACAATAGTAAGGTTTCTTATTATTACCCAAGCCTTTAAATCCTCAAATTACTCCAAATACTCCTTTTTATTAAGTCATTTTGAACTCTCCAAGTAGATTTAATGTACCATTAATACAATCAATAAATATCTTAAATATTTCCTTCACAAATTTGGTCCACTTAATTGTTTCTTCTTTTAGATGAAAGAAAAAGAAATATTGTGACTCTTCCTAACCTTTCAGTGAAGAACAACCATCTCCAGTTTTTCTTCTGGATCTTCTATGTGATTATAGTGAAAATATCTTTCACATTTTCTTAGCCAAGACTGAGGATCACCATCCTCAAAGTAGGAAAACTCAATTTTGTAACTGAAATTGTTCACTGGATTTCTACCTACAGGTATAATGTTCAGGTCCATTGCTTTGTGTCTGCTACCAAATTTACTTGTTCACAACACTTCTCCAGGTAGGGTACTAAGTATTCTATCTCTTCATGAGATCAATTACTCCATCAACAGATCCAGTTTCCTATTCAGATCGTCAATTTTTTCATTTGGGACTTCTACTTTCTTGCTAGTTTCAGCAATGTGATTCTGTAGTTGCGACTTCAATTTCTTGACATTTTCCTCAATGAACTTCCACCTAGTTTCTATAATTGTCATGTTTAAAGGGTCGGGATGTAGCTTTTATACCAATTATAATATACTCAATGAATTTAAGAAGAAATTGTGCAGGAAAAGAGAACTTTTATTATTCAAAGGAATTCGAGATAACTACAATATCAGTTGTATGAATGATCAACTACACTATATATAAATTCTATAGGTAGCTTTGAGCTTCCACAATTGAATTTCTTGAAATGAATGAATCAGAATTTAGAAAGAGAAGAGGAGAATAAAGAAAGAGAGCGAAGAGGGAGAGAGAGAGAGAGAGTTTGGAGATGAGAAAGTACCGGTAAAATTCTAACTGCTCAGCTTCTTGTTTGTTGAGATATTTAATTGAGTTGGAATTGATTATCTTCGTCAGTTCTATTTTAATCTCCATCGTTTAAGTATAAGGTTTAACTACTTCATTATACACCTGACTTTCTCTTAGTCGCGCACATGTCTTCCTCAATTTAACCCTAATTTCTCCTCAACTCATTTCTTCAGTTCAATTGCAGAATGACGTCATTATACTAATTAATTTGATATTCTTTAAAATTTGATTTCAATTAAGTATGACACGATAAATCGGTAATTATACTTTGTTTGATTTTGACTTCCATATAACAGAGAATTATGACTTTGACTTTTTATGAAATGTCTTAATTATACCATATTAACACCTAATACATATAAAAATATTCAAAAATAGCAAAAACAATTTTCTTTATTAATTAATTATCACTAAAGGACATTTCAATCCAAACAAGCAATTACTTAAAAAATTTACATAATCTACTAAGTAAAAATCAATATGTACACCTCTCTAATCAAATAAAAAATTATATTATAAGTATTTTATATTCACT
>JACEIK010004338.1:35817-56736 GCA_018107945.1 Datura stramonium
TAGAAATATCAAGTTCTACACATATGTTAATTAAATTAAATACTTTCATATTTGAATAAAGTTAAAAAAAAGAAAATCAATGCTAATATAGTCATTTGAGTCACATATACAAGGAATTGGAGGGATGGGACTACTTGTAGTAACAAATCATTGCCCAAAGCAATTGCTCAAAATTCAGAGCTAAAAACAGTGGTATTTGTGACTGTGAGTGACATTCCTCTTCAGGGGAAGATATGGCGGAGCAACTGGAATCAGAATCCGGCAACTTGTTTAACAAAATCATTGCACTTGCCGCCGGCGAAGCTCATACTCTTGCTCTCACCGGTAAACAAAGATCTTTGAACTTACCCTTTTATTCTTACCCGAATATTATCTGAAAATTTTGTTTGCAATTTGCAAATGGTAGCAAATGGGGATGTGTATTCTTGGGGAAGAGGAACATTTGGTCGACTTGGTACCGGTTCTGAAGCTGACCACTTATTCCCTGTCCGAATCAACTTTTCTCCGGCTGATTCTGATGGAGATAAAAGGGTCAAGATTGTTGGTATTGCAGCTGGTGCTTATCACAGTCTTGCCGTTTCAGGTTACCCATTTTCTCCTCCTCCTTTTTTTCAAAATGTTACTGTTCTTTGGTTTCAATTTGTTCCAACTTTTGCCTTTTTCTGCAAAGTTAGATTCAATTTAATTTGTTGGCTTATAGTCAAAGTCTTGATTAGTTTCTGAAAAGCTATTTTTTATTGGACAATGAAATCTTGAAGTTCATCTCTGTGGAAATGTAATTTAGGCTGGCTATCTCCATTTCATCTGTCACTGGATTGAAATTATATTTTCTTGTGGTTTCTAGATATAAAGCCATGGGATTGGATTGTCAAGGCCCGTCTTCTACAATTTCTTTTTGTGTTTTCTTTCATAATAGTTCATTTGCTCTATGAAATGTATGCATATGCAGTGGTGGATCTACAATTTAGACGACGTTGGTTCTGAATTAAGAGTATGGTTTTAAAATTTACATAGTTTTATCTGTACTTGCTTTTAACAAACATATACATGCATATATAGCGGATTGAGCGGAACTCAATAATCCACTAGTGAATCAGTGATGTCGCGCTTCCATAAAAAATAGCAGTTTGGAACACTGAATCTTATATATCAAAGTATTGTGATTATCTTTCACAGTTCCAGTTAGTAGCAAATTTTGTCTAACATCCATCTTAATGAAAGCATATCATAATTCTAATGATTCCTTTTTTGTAATTTTACTGTTTTAAGACTTTCGAGTTTTTTGTAACTTAGGAAAAAATATTACCCCCTCTGTCGTGACGCTTTCCTTTTTAATCTGTCCCAAAAAGAATGACACGTCTTTTTTGGAAACCACTTAATCTTAGCATCCCCATTTTATTCTTTATGAGGTGACACGTCAAAACCCTTGCCACCATAACATGAGAAGAGATATAGAACTCTCACCACCACTCAGTTAAATGTTACCTTTGTACATATTTTATTATGTCAAAAGTCTTCTTTAATTTCTTAAACTCCGTATCCAGCGAAACACCATAACATAAATTGGACTGAGGGAGAAGTAATATTTTTCAAGGTTTCTACACTGATATATCACCTAGACAAGCCTTGCCCTACTGAATTGCATTTGAGATTAGGTAGATAACTGCTAATTCGCTCATGTTCCACAAACTGAAAAGATCTACGTAATAGGTAAGTTGACATGGCCTATGTGTTTAATCTAACTATGTAATCCCTATTGGAGGTTTCAATAGAGTTCACTCTTTCTTTAAGACTCAAATGGGCTAGGTGTTTTCTAGTCAAACCAAGAGGAGATGATTCAAAATGTTGTCGTGTCATTCTGAAGATAAGGTGATCTTAATTGGAGTAGCGCCAAAGGGTGAGTCCTGTTTATGTTTAGAATGACTGGAGCAGTTAAAGGAAAAGAAATCAGGAAACACATTTTTCGTCTCTCAAGGGTGTTGTTGTTTGCAATGATTCGCTTTCATTGTTTTCAACAGCTACAAGCAGGTAAGATCTCTGTGAACGTTCATCAGTAATATAGTGAGGATAGAGAGCATTTATATTTTATGACAACTTTCTCATAACACTATGCCTCATCTTCTGATTATTTGCTTGCTTCATCCAAAATGCTAAAATAATGGAACCACGAGATTTGTGCTAATATGTGAAAGGGTAACAATAACATTCAGGTAGTTACAATTTTTGGCTTATTAAGAATACTGATACTCAGAAGAGCAACAATGCTGTTTACAATGAGAAATGTTAATTATCTTGAACTCCCCGACACCGTTTTCCTTCCTTTTCTTTTAGTTGACTTCTCTTTGTTTTCGCAGATGATGGTTCAGTATGGGGCTGGGGATACAATGTCTGTATCCTTGGGAGATTACTTTGCATTTATTACATGCTTTATATGGTGAACGTTCAGTATTATTTGCTTTAGCGTATTGAATTCGCAGTTGTCTAGTGCATGTGCTTTTAATCATTCGTTTCCTTGACTGCCTTATAGATGGACAACTTGGTTTTAACGGAGAAAATTCTTTGTTTCCTCATTTATTGGAGGGATTCCTTGAGTTAGGTTCCCCTAATTCATCAGCCAGTGGCTCAGAGAGAAAGAAACTGATGGTATGAAACAAGTTGAAATTAATGAGGCAATAGGTTGATGTCAGCGGCTAATTCTGTTTTCTCCTGTAGATTTCTTCAGTGAAAGGTGGCGGAATGATGTCAGCGGCAATTGATAGTCTTGGGTCTCTATGGCTGTGGGGTAACTTTCCTGAGCCACAGAAAAGCAAGTCTATTGAGAGTGAATACTCTCTTACTAGCAGTTGCCACCCAATACCTGTCTGGAATTTCCATGGACACACAGTTGTTAAGGTGGCATGTGGAAATGAGCATGTTGTGGCATTAGTCACTGCTGGAGAAGGTTACAAAGGGAGTGATCTTGTTTGTTATTCTTGGGGTGGCAACAGCCACGGCCAGTTAGGCTTGGGAGACAGGCAGAGCAGACAGTATCCTGAAGTTATTGAGCCCTTTAATTCAGAATCCCCTTGGACAGTGTATGAGGTAGCCTGTGGTGCTTTTCACACTGCTTTGCTAGCTCAGAAAAGTCCAACAGACACATTAGAAAGTGTATGCTGGACATTTGGTCTGGGAGATAATGGGCAACTAGGTCACGGGACAACCCAAAGTATGTCATCTCCTGGACCAGTGAAAGAGTTACCGCGGAATGCGTTTCTCATTTCTGTTGACTGTGGTTTATTTCACACAAGTGTTGTCTCTTCTGCTGGAGATGTGTGGTCATGGGGAATGGAGAAAGGCCTTGGCCTATGTCCTGAAGCAAGTTATAGTGGAGCTGATGCAGGTGATGCAATTCTTCCTCGGTTGATTTCCTGTGCTGGGCTATATGGGCCTAAATTTCCAGAACCTGTTCAAGTTACCTGTGGTGCAGCCCATACTATTCTTCTGGCAGATGCTGGATATAAGGTGTGGTCTTGGGGTAGAGGATGGAGTGGTGTCCTTGGAAATGGTAAGATGATTGATTGCTACTATCCAACTATGGCAATGTGGCCACCGCTAGATGCAGATTTTAGAGAACAAAGTGTAAACGAAGGTGGCGATAAAAGTGGTACAGAAAAGAAACCTGAAGATGTGGTAGAATTGGAAAGGAAACTGTCTATGGCAGCTGAGGATGTAAAGGTTCTTCAGTCGAAACACTCTCTAATGGAAAGGTATGCTAGCATTCTTCATGGTGCTGTCTTTGGGAAACCATTTGAAGAGCGAGATATGCCAGCCTCGTTGCGCACTGGAGGTTCATTTGACATTGCAAAGGAGTGGGAAAACATGTTGGAGGCCTTGGATCGTGGAAAGCTTGTCCGACTAGAGATGTTTTATCGTAGTATGCTAGCAGGTGTCAAAGATAAACTGTTGAAGAAACGGATTCAGGAGATTTTACTGGAGTGTCAAAGTTCTTTGCCTTCGGAATCCACTCAACGAAACAAGTAATGCAGAATGCGTTGGTGTCAAATTTAAGTTTGCCTTGTCTTGTATCAGCTACTTCTTTGGTGTGCATATCTAAATTGTGATAGAAAAAGCTTTCATATATTTATTACTCATCCAAATAATGATATGTAAAACAGAGAGATGGAAAGTAGTTCCCTGTAATAGATGAACCTCATGATGATTGTAATTAGTTGGGTTTGAAGAAATAATAATTGAAAGTGATGCGGTTTTATTGGTATAATTTTAATGTCTTGGTTCTTTTCACATTTTAGTAAAGAAAGTACTCCAGAGTAGGCCATTGTGTTTACTAAAAAAAAGGTTAAGTTGAATTTGTTACCTGGTTAAGGACGATTTAATTTATAAAATGGTAATTTAATAAGTAAACATGTTGCGTGGTGAGTAAATTAAGAATGATGATATAATTAACATGTGAATATGGTCAACAAAATCGCTGTATCATTGCTTCTGCTATAGTTTTGATATTAGCTTTAAGCATCAGTTTCGGAAGAAGAGGTTCCGGAATGAACGTTTTTTTTAAAACTCTGCATTGAAATTTAAATGATAAAACAATGAGAGAGCTCGAAATCAAGAGAATGTCAGTAAAATGCCTTGTATTATAAAATATTCAACATTTTTATGAGTGAATAGTTCAACTATTTACGGGCAACAACTAGAAAATATCAGCCAATGAAATCATGGGAGAAATAGATTTTTAGTCTTTTACAAATATTTTAGTTTTATAACCTTTTTACAAGAGATTCTCATTTTTACACATAAGAGATCTGAAAAAGCTATTTTTTCTATTCAAACTGTAAAAGGTCAAGAGATCTCATTTCCTCTGAAATCGCTTTGTTTAGACCTTATAGTACATCATCCAATAGAAATGCTCTATTTGTGCAAATCGTTAGTGTTAGATTGCTGGTTTTGATGATGTCAACGTATGGGACCAAATCTCTTGTGCCGCTGTTGACACTAATTTGAACTGGGCGGAAACTTTTTGTTACAGCTGTAAAAGGTGCTTTATGGCAGGAGGTTGGTGAGGGCAGCAGAGCAGTGTACTCGACCAATGGAATAGTTTTCTTGTTTGTGTGTCCAAAACTTGTCCTTGGCATCTTGCAAACAAAATAAGTGGACACACAACATATGTTCCTCCATCATTCAGAAAATTACACATTTGCACCAAGCATATTCTCTCCTCTGAAAAAGGCAGCCATTGTTCCTTATCTGAACGTGAAGATTGAAGTTAATGTGCTCAAGATTTGAGGCTGCCATTAGAGTGTAAGGAGTGTGTTGTAATAGATAGAAAAACTTGTCATTTGTACAAGCTTGTTTTTCTTATTTTCAAAGATTTATCTTCTTGTTTCTGTACTTAACTTTTCACTTTTTGTCTTCCCACTTATATAGTAATAAATATATAAATATGATATGATAAAATATTAATATTTAATTATGTATAATTAAATTTAATTTAGTGGAGAGGCAAAATGGTAATCTAACTTTCAACTTAGGGACTTCGCACTTATATATTAATATGATTAATCAACAATTCCCACCTATATGAGCTTGTTAAACTCATCTGTAATATCTGGTGGCATGAGATTTCCAAACCTCCTGCAAATCTCGGTATAAATTTTTGGCAAAGTGATCCTTTCCCTCTAAATGACCATGTAGCTATCAAACCATACATCAACCCTATCTCTAATATGCATAGAAGTAAAACTCAATTTTTCATGTTTTGCGATATATATAGTTCAAAGAAACTTTCACTTCCTTAACTAGCTTCTAGGGTTATTTCCATCAAACTCAGAAAAATTAATTTTTAGTTTGAGAGTTCTTCAGTTAGGACTACACTCTATATGCATATAGGGGTAGGCAAAAGGGAGCAGCTAAAAAGTATGCGGGGTTCTTGAAGATAGGTGGGCTCGAGAACAGGGAAGCTAGGGGAAATGTAAATCCAAGCCCAACAATGTAAGTAGAAGGGGGTAAATAGAGCCTGAGATTCTACCATAAAAGACTTATTGTCAGATGTCTGGCCTGTTTCGACTGTTGTCCAAGTGAATTGAGCTCCTTCCGGTGTTGCATATGGAGAAGCAACATCAGTGGTTAGAGCTGGTGAGGAGGGTATCGTCGGTAACTCCAGTCTCCATGTTCGAGATTATAAATTCAAGCTTCCTATTGGTCTCACTCACTTTGTTGAGCTGATCCTGGAAATGAATTTAGATTCAACTTCAAGGATTCCAATCTTTTGCTCGTATCTTCGCCAAAGACAGAAAGCTGACTACCTATCGCTCTTGAATCTTTATGTAAACCTTGAAGCTCCGATATCGATGGAACTGTAGGCGGTGGAAGAGCCGATGAAAGCTCTGATACCATTGTAATAAGAAATTACCCTTGCTACCAAGAAGAAGAGAAAGACAGAAATAATGGAGATAGAAAATTGAAGATATATACTTTTTCATGAGAATTCAAAGACAGTACAATCATGTATATAATACCCTGATTTCAGCTACTATTCTTAAGATGCGTATACTCTCCAAATAACAAAATAAAGAAAAACAACTTAAATATAGTACTAGGGTTACATTAACAATAAGTAAAATATTACATAAACCTAAAACGACTAAAACATAACTCTGAAAATAGATTTTATAACAAAAGTTAATTCATTGTCTTTTCATTTTGCATCCCTAATGCATATTCAGTTTTTTAATTTGCAACCTTTCCTTTATTGTTTTGTAATTTACTCCTTAATTATCTCATTATTTGCAATATTTTGAGCTGTGGTTATGCTAAGGACAAAATAATAGTAGTATAATTTTTTTAGCATTAACTATTTTATAAAGGAAGTATATCTAGCCGTAGGATAAATATGATTATTTGCGGTAAGTGATATATTCGTTTGAATCATCAATTCATTCTCATTTCTCAACTTCAAGAAAAGGAAAGGGAAACACCATCAGATACATCCTAAAGTTGTCCGGCTAAGTCGAATATACTTTAACTAATCGGGTGACCTATTACCCTTCTACACATATCAAAATTGAAAATTTAATACCACCATGAGATATATAACATCGCCTCTCACAATATGTGATACTGTACACTTGCACACCACATCAATACCATATTAGCGCATGTCAAAAAATCTAAATATTATTTTTTATATATTCATTTTCTTTTCTTTTGTTAATTATATTTTACATTAATTAATTCCTAAGTAACTATTAAAATTCTCCAATAATTATATATTTTTCATCACTAAATTACCCCATCCACCCAATATCTCATCTCACCAAAACACCCTATCGCTCTTTACCACCACCAACAAATCCACCACCATACCACCTTCAATTCCTTCTTCTTCGCCAACCACCACCACCATTATCATCATTTTTTTCTCCTCCTTCTCCTCTTCACCGCCATCAATAACCATACTTTATTTTTTCTTTGTAATATTTCAGAATTAAAATAAATAAATTATAATAAGTTCATGGAAGAGGTAGGTGTAAAAATGAACCAGTTCTCTTATTTACAGATTTTAGATATTTTCTTACTTTATGTCGTTATTCATATTTCATTTTTTCTTCAAAAATCTTTAAGCAATACTATGACCTTTTTTTTTCCTATTTGAAGATTGGAAGACAATTGTTTTTAATTGTAGAACATAATTATGAATTTTGATATTTTTGGAGAAAAGACAACAAATTTAGAGCTTAATTTTTAATATTGATTAAAAAACTGAAAGAACAAAATGATGATATGCAGTGCTCAAAGTGATACTCCGATTAAGAAAAAAAGTAGTGTCAATAGAGTAATGTAGGTGGGGTGAAGTGTTGACCATAAAGACAAAGTGTTTTGTTATATGAAGAAATGGATGGGGGTGTAAGAATGATAAATTTTGAAAGAAAGAAGGTCTCAAGAGTGAAGATGAAGAAGGAAAGAGCGGGTAGTGAGGGGAAACGGATTCCAAAAATGTGTATTTTGCAATAAGGGAAATTTTTTTAATAAAACATACTTTTTAAAAAAATTATTTCTATTTTTGTGTCACACAAAATTTTAGAATAATATTAAATTTATTTTTAATATGTATAGAAATAATATGTCACCAATTAATTGAAATGTGTATATATAACTTTAGAGGATGTATTTGATGTCTTTCCTTAAAAGGAAATGCAAACCATACAAACTAACTAGTTTAAAGAAGGAATGTGTGTATAACTTTAGGATGCATTCAAGTCTTTTTTGAAAAAGAAATGCAACCATACACACAACTAGTAGTTTTTTCTTTAAAGAAATGAATAAAATTTTAAGATTCCTATCCAGGGAGGTCATTCGTCAATAATTTGTTCTTCGCATTACACCCTAGTGACGAAAGTTAGATAGGCGTACACAAGAACAAATTGGGACATCTCCGATTTGATTGGCTAATTGGGTATCTGCTTCCATTTTTTCCTTTTCCATAGCTAAAGCCTGATACCCATTCACAAGATTCTGCTATCATGGCGGCTTCCGCTCAAAACTTCATGGCAGCTCTCTTCATCTCCTTCACCTTCGTGTCTACCTCCTTCTCTCAGTCTATCCTCGGAATTTCCCCCCAATTGTTGGACCTTTTCGCCATCAATCGCGTGTTCGGCCACCGCAAGATTCTCAAAGACAATGCTTTCTACTGTGAGAGCTGGCGGTTCACTGTGGAGACCAATGACGCTGGTTTCTGGAATTTGACTCCTAAAAGGTGCACTTCCTTCGTTAAGGATTACATGACCGGCCATCATTATTCTTCAGATTCAGCTGCAGTTGCTGACCAGTCACTGGCGTTTGCCAGTACAGTTAAGGTTTCAAAAGATAGAATGGACGCTTGGATCTTCGACGTTGACGAAACACTCCTGTCCAACTTGCCCTACTATGTGACCCATGGCTTCGGGTGACTCCACTCTCCAAATGATTACTTTCTTTCTAATTTGCTGAATTTTCTCTTTTTTCATATGCATTTGGGTACTCTGGACTGCTTGGATTCTTTCATACCAATGGAAAATGACAGTGGAATGATTCTTCCTCAAACCCTTTTAGTTAATAATTTTTAACAGTTTCTAAATAGTTTCTGCTCTGCTTTACCGCTGTTGGTTTCATTTAGCTTGTTAAAAACTTGTTTATTCTGAGGAATATATATGACTTGGGAAAAGATAGCATTTACCATTAGTTCACATCAACATCAGCTAAATAGAAACAAATAAGAAATCTTTTACTGAGCATGTCATTACATAAAATTGACCGTCAGTGAGATACTCATGTTTTTCAATTATTTTGGCGCTTGTAAATATATGTGTGCTTTGGAACTAAGATTTTGATCATTAACTTACTCGAAAGACTGAATTTCCAATTCGTTGGTCTTGCTTTAAAGATAACCTGTCTTGTGAGGAAGTGATAATTCCTTGTTCTTCCTTCATGTTCCATCTTCCTTTGCTAAGAAAAACTTATATACTTGTTGATCTACTTGCTTTCTATGTCATATTGAAGTAGATCGATATATGTACCAAAATGTACTAAATATCATTTTATTTTTGTGGTGATGACGAATCTAGTAAGTCTTGGTTGAGCATCCGCTTGTACTTTACAAGGATCCTCTGCAAGATAAAGTAGTACTGTAAAAGTTGTGCGTGCATGCATATCTGAATCTTACTGTAACAAACTAGTGTGACAAAACTTGGTTCTCACTCCATCGTCATGCCATAACCTTTGTTTATCAAATAATGATGCAACAAGCACTCACACCATACTCAAGAAAATACTCAAAAGGAACAGTCTATTGGTTTCTATGCAATCACTAGTTATAGCCTCTCAAAATCTCCAATTCGCAGTTTTCTTTTATGAGTAAAATCTTCAACCACAGTTCAGTCATTTGAACAGTTTGAGCAGTGTTGTTTTGCAGCTTCATGCAGTGGCTTGTCTTATTATCTATTTCTTTGCTTAGGCAAGCCTGATAGGGCTTCAAGGTGAAAATTAGACTCCATTGATGCAATTAGCAGACTTAGATGCAGTCCGTTGAAGCTAGCCTAGCAAATTTTTCATCTTGTTGAAAGCAGTAGTAGTGAACTTATATCCAAATAATGTTCTTTTATAGAAGCACGGAGATTTGAGTTTCCATTGTTTTCATTTCTATTTGAATTTTTCCTAAATTCTAGAATAAGAATATAATTTAATTAATTTAGTGCCTTTTTCTTTACTCTGAATCTAAAACAATAATGGTTTGAGATGGTGGCTTGAGATGAAAGCCTAAGCTTCTTTCTCTGTTGAAAGTAGACTAGTATTTATCAAGGATCAAGGTGTATACTGCATTTAGTTAAAGTGTAACATGCTTGAAGTTTCCAAGCACTATATCTTTCTTCAACTCATTTTCTGTACCTGGCACTTCTCCTAGTTTCTATTTTATGGAAAGCTTTAGGGATACTCCATTATGCCTCTTTGACCAATTAATCATAAGATGGAAGAGTGTTCACTGCATGAGCTAAACTTTTAAAAGCAATCTGAGGACAGCTAGTTTAACCTTGAAAACTTGGTATTCTACTTAAGCAAGAAGTATATAGTACAATTTGTGTACTTTGTTGAGGATTACTCTGTTTTAATGCTCTTGTTAATATTCTAATTTGTAACTATTTATATAAACCCAGATATCGAGCCAAAGTTATGTTGAAATTTTAACCCCTTGGTTTAAATGTTCATAAGGTAGTTTTCCATTTGAAGTTGACTTCCACGTGATACTGCTACAAGAAGATTCTAATTTATTTAGTGTAGTTTGGTTGACACAAGAGGGTCAGCTATGTTCTGATTTAAAATAGATTGCACTTTGTGGATTTTTACTTGCTTGTGGCATTCTGATCATACAATTCAATAATTGTCTTCGGCGATATTTATTCTCGTGCCTTGGGCAGGTACGTAATGATTTAGAGAAGGAAAGAATTCATTACCTGCTGAAGCAGTTATCAGTTTGTTTTCCTTTAAGACTTGGCGTTTAAGCTATTATGCATTAGAAGTAAGAGTTCATACAGGCTGACATGGGATTGCACTGGGTATGTTGTTGTTGTTGTTGTAATCTTAAAACTTAATTGAAGAAGTTATATGGTACTATCACAGAAGTTCTATAATTCTAGAAACTGCAACAACAGAAAGGATCCTGTCGTTTTAGCCAGTTCATGATGTTGTGGTATAACTGGGAATGGGATTGGTGGTTACCAGAAAAAGTGCAGCTTTATTTTACTGCTTCTCGTTCTGTTGTTACTTATCTGCATTCTTGATTCTGAGTACTGGATAAACCATGCGTTACCAAAGTATTGGATAAACTGAGGTTGTGAATATTGTCAAAATTAAACAATGGGCTAAGTATTCCTCTTGTTTGTCAAGAAAAGAACAGAAGAAAGTGTGCCTCTGGTAGACTTTTGATGCTTCTTTTGATGCTTCAGTATTTGAAATCTAGTGGACAGTGTTGCTAAAAGATTGTTTCAAGTCTCTTTATCAAAAAAAAAAAAGATTGTTTCAAGTGTACCTAAGCCCTGAAATTAGGTGCAACATTGGATTGCATTCCACAAGGTACTAAAGTATGTGCGTCATCGTGCATGAGCTAAGTCTTGAAGAAGGAAGTACTAAACAATAAATACATAAATTATATGCTAATTGTGAAGAAAGCCTTATAAATGAATATTTAGTGATTAAGAGTGGGAAACTAAAAAATTTATCTTTAGTGCCTCGTCGTGCATGAGCTAAGTCTTGAAGAAGGAAGTACTAAACAATAAATACATAAATTATATGCTAATTGCGAAGAAAACTTTATAAATGAATATTTAGTGATTAAGAGTGGGAAACTTAGAAATTTATTATCGAAAGCTAGTCAAAAAGTTTGAAGTAGAAACTTAAAATTGCATCCCTGCACAAATAAAATTCTTAAAATGATTTCTGAACTTGATTGTTGTTGTAGTGTATTTCACTTATCTTAGTTTTTTCAATTTCTTTGTCCATGTAACTGTTGTTGTTTGTTTTATTGTTTTTTCTTTTTTGGCATTAGATATATAAATTTTTACTTCTCCTGATTTGCACCTCTCTGTGATTCTTTGTTGATACTGTGTTGTTCTGTGGTGGATCACATTTCGCTGTTGTATGTAGATCGGAGACCTTTGATGAAATTGCCTTTGACAAATGGGTGATTGAAGCTGACGCTCCTGCTATACCTGCAAGTTTAAAACTGTACAAGGAGCTACAGCAGCGAGGATTTAAGATATTCTTGTTGACTGGTCGGAGCGAATATCAAAGGAATGATACAGAAAAGAATCTGGTGCATGCTGGATACAGCAATTGGGAAAGGCTTATTTTGAGGTATTCAAACAATTTTTTTTCTTTTTGATAAGACAAGGTAATTTTATAGATGAACCAACAGTAAGGGTGTGCTTCTCAAACTGTATAATATTGCCAGAAAACAAAACTGAAAAGCATGGCCCATCTAATCTTGTAATGATTCTAACATCTGTAAAGTCCATTCAGCCTCATTTACATGTTGAAATCTACACCAAAAACAAAACTACAATTAGCCTTCATCTTGTGAATGGAGTTGGAACTATCTTCAAAACACCTTCCTCTTCCTATTTCCTTTTCTGGTCCAGCATCTCAACATGCCAGTTGTTATTTCTGGCATAATCCCCTGCATACTGATAATATTTAAGAAAAGCTGCCACAGTTGAGCAGTAACTTGGCAGTGCAAAAATAAATGACAGATGGTCTCTTCTTGTCTACCACAAAGAAAACATTTGCTATATAATGCAAAACTCTTTTTTGCAAATTCTCTTGCGCGAGATGGGCTCCATTGCTCACAATCCATGTGACTAAGCTACCTTTTGGTGCTTTGGTTCTCCAAATTTGTACTCATGGCCAAGGCTTTGTCAGATTTTCTACCTTTTGTTAGCCCCTGTAACAAGAACTCAGTGTTAGAACTTCTTTGCAGTTAGGTTTCCATATTAAGCTATCATCGGTATTGGATAGTTGCTAGTAAGTGTTTAGGAGATTGCAAAATCCAGCAAACCTGATCACCTCCCAGTCATTGAAATTCCTTCTAAAGTTTATGCTCCAAATACCATTAAGTCTGCTATCAGCCAAAGAAGATTAGTTGTTTACTGCCAAAGTAAACAAATCTGGAAATAACTCCTTCAAAGAGCCATTACCAACCCAGTTATCCAACCAAAATGAGATTTTTCCTTAAATTGCCTACTTTAAAACTAGCCAGCTTTGCACCAAGGATGTGGCCCAGTGGTCAATGAAGTGGGTGAGAACCTGAGGTCTCAGGTTCAAACCTCTCATCTGTCCTAGCCTTGGTGGATAGAGTTACTTGGTACCTGTTGCTGGTGGGAGGTGGTAGGTATCCCGTGGAATTAGTCGATATGCGCGCAAGCTAGCCCGGACACCACGATTATCCAAAAAAAATATAAAAAATAGCCAGCTTTGAAACAAGGCTATAGTGTATGATACCCTTCCATGTTTATACACCATAAGATGTTCGAACTTATCTGGTACACCAGTAGCCATCAACACCATACTTTTTCTTGATAAACACACGCATAAAGCTTCCACTTATGTATTAAACCTTCATAGGCACTTCATCAATAAGCTCATGTTATGGTGACTGAGTTTTTTACCACAAAATGTGGTATCTTGGAACTCCATTAAAAAAAAAAAGAGAAAAGAAAAGAAAAGATGCCTGGGGTTTCTAATTCCGAAATCACCATCTTTGTTGCCCTTAATCAGAGTACTCCATTTTACTAAATTGTAAGTTTTCTTCACCTTATTACCTTTCCATGAGAAGTTCCTCCATAGTTTTTCTTTCCTTGGAATCAGTACGCATGTAGTTGTAAAACTAAATGCCGGGCCAAATAACTTTACAACTGCGGCTGAACCTTTGTAATGCAACAGGGGACCTACCGATAATGGTAAACCGGCAACCCAATACAAATCTGAGAAAAGAAAGGAGTTAGAAGATGAAGGTTACAGGATTCGCGGGAGCTCTGGAGATCAGTGGAGTGACTTGATGGGTTTTGCTGTAGCACAGAGGTCCTTTAAACTTCCAAATCCCATGTATTATGTTGCGTGATAATAGAATAGTCTAAAAAGTGTATTGTGTTCTTACACCAATTGGCATAGCAATGCTCTGCTACTACTGAACTTGTGTATAACATTATTTTAACACATTTCACAAGATGTGGGCGCCTTGTTCAATTGGAATTGGTCTCTTACTTTTCCTAATAATTGTAATTCCCCCGTGGATTTTCAAGATTTTTAACTTTCTTTGAAGAAATAAAAGGAAAATATTACTACAATTAGCTTTATTATTTCCTGGACGCATTGACGCAGCTGTAGAATTACTATTTTTTTGGCCTTTACCATGAATCTATGCTTGATATTTTCGGGTTTGGCTATTGGGTTTTGGGCAGGAGCAAATTATCCATTATTTTACTCACAAGTAGAGCCGTTAAAATGAATTTGGTCCTCGAGGTTATAACCTAGCCCAGCCCGCTATTTGAATAAGGTTGGGTTAAGATTTTTTAGACTTATTTAAATTGAGACTTATAAGCCCAGTCCAAGCCAGCTTGTTTATTCTTGAAGCTTGACCGAGGTTGGGTTGAGGCTGACCCGTGGGTCAAAAAATTACTTAATTTAAAATAAAAATTTAAAAGAAAATTATGAAAAAAGAAGTAAATACTAAGAATAATGATTACCGAATAGGTCTTAATTTCTTACATAATACTTTACTCATTGAATGTTAGATTCTAATAACCAAGTATATAAGTTGCATTTATGATTGCAATTAAATCTAAACTTAAAATTAACAAAAAAATGGTGAAAAAAGAAGTAAAATTAGGAATAGTGATTACTGAATAAGTTTTAGCATTTTACACAATACTTTACTTTCCTGGTATTAAATCCCTAATATTAAAATTTCTAATCACCAAATATAAAAATTGCATCCATCATGAAAATGTCCAAACACTTGCTACTACTCGAAATAGGTTGCACAACTTTACTCAAATTCAAAGTAGATTTAAATATTATTAATTTATGATATATATTTATTGGAAAACTAGGTAATTCACCCGCGTGAATCTGCCTTATTAACCTTACATATGATTATTACATATTCCCATTTCCCTTGGCATAAGTTGATCAATAGTCAAATACACATATTATTTTCAACAGTAACTTAGATTAATGTGAGAATGTTATGTAAACCAGTAAATATTTCACAAGAACAAATTAATCAATTTATTTGGGATAAAACATAAACCAGTAAATATGTTTGTTGAATAATTTTTCAACTGTAGCTTCAATTTCAGATGTTCGTGAGGCGGCCTTTAGTTTTCAAAGTGCAGGAAGTAAATCTACTAATCATTTTTCAGTCGCAGAAGTCATCTCCATCTCCTTTCCATTTTATCTCTAGACCTTGTATAAATGTTGGTCGTGTAGTAGTCCTTAGTTCTCATTACTATTTTAGCTCTAAATAATAAAAGAAAGTGTGTAACATAAGCATGACTTTTGAACTTCTGATTGAAATATGATTTTTGGAATCATTCAGCAAAACTCCATCCAAATTGAACTTGTATTCTCTGCATTTTTTCCTCGTAAACCTCAATCATATCTTCACCAACACTTTCTACTATCCTGCAATTTTGGAGTGATGTGTCAAGGATCAGACGATGTTCTTATCTAGCATAAAAAGGATGTTAAAACTTCCAATTGAAAGATAGCGAAAGCGCATAACCTATAGCTTCATGACCAAGAATGCATGGGAAGAGACCATCTGATTTGTGTGATCCTTTTGATTAATCAAGTATGTATATGCTCCTGACCGGTGTATAATTACATTACAAAGGTTCAGCATTCGAAATTAAGTCTTACATCTATAAAGTCACAAAATATTTTTCAAGGGAAAAAAACTTATTGTGAACCACTTACAGTAGAAGAAATGGTGTCGGAAGATGAAATGAAGCTGATGCAGAGTAGAATTGTCTTTTAAAATCTACCTGCATAATGACACATAAAAATCAGACAAAATTTTCCATTTATATACCAAGTACATGTAGTTATCAAGGCCTCAGGACATCATGAAGCCCACAACTCCATATTTACATACATCATTCAGAGTAAATTTCATATTTTATATTGTAAGTTGAATTGTGGTAATCATAATTTTCTTTAAAATGTTGCGGAATAGGCAGTTGAGCAATAAGAAGAATGGAGTTCCAGAAGAAAAGCAAGATTCCGATAAAATATAAATTTAAAAGGAAGGAGAAATAGACCTTATAACCAAAGAAGTAAAAGCTCCGGTAGAAGGGAACTTCAGTACAATTGCTCAGTGTAGGAAGCATTGAACCAGAATTTTACCAAATTATTATGAAATAAACTATATAAGAAGTAGTTTTTTTTTTCTTTTCAAAAACACCAATTGAATGCTAATGCAAACTCTAAATCATTTGCTACATATGCCAACAAATGAAAAGATTTTGTAAGTCCGAGCAACATAGTTTTTATTTTTTGTAAAAAAGTTCAAATCGTTTTTCCAATTATCATGTAGATATCAGTTTATATTCACTTCGCTATGCTTGGTGTGTTTTTATTTGAATATCAGCTGGCAAACATTATTTGAATCCATAGCATACACACTGTTGGTATTATTTTGGAACATATTCATGTAGCTTTAAATGTTTAGTTATGAAGAAAGACGATCTCTAGACAAATTATTACACAATAATAATTTTTCTAGTCACTTGCCAAAGATCGTATTTTCACCATATTGAATAACCCCTATAAAAGGAATGACACTTATTCTACAAAGGGACGTGAAAATTTAACACGAGAATACATTCTTGAATCAATAAAGAATTCTTATTCGTGTTCATTAGCATCAAATTTAGTGGTTTTTAGTTTTTTAATCATGTCACTTGGACCAAAGCAGGAAACCTCGATACATTGCAAAATCACGGAATCAAGGATATCGTTCTGCTTTCGAAACATTAGGCTATGACTTCTGATGTTTTTTTGTCTTTTATGCCAAATCAGTCAGGTATCCTTTTTAAATCTCACTATATATTCAATTATATCTCTTTTTAGACAAACAATTAAGAACGTTCATGTTTTAATACTACTTACAATCTCTGTTATTTCAACGTTTATTCCATAAGTTTTACTTTGCCCTCCACAAATTTAGTTAATGTTTTCTTATTTTACTTTGGCAAATGGTTGGCTCTTTATTATTTTTCTTTTGGTACTCAGTGCTCATAGGAACAATTTCATTTGGTAATATATCTGAGTGCTTTCAATTGTGTGAAGGGGCTTAAGTCATTAGACAAATGCAATATTCTATCTATAAGTTAGTGCAGGATTTTTGCGTTATAGGTAGGTGACGAATTATATCTAATAAAATAGAATGGCGTAATTCAATTTAAAGTCACAATTGACATCTCAGAGATGAATTTTATAGCCGACAAAAATAGTGGTACTGGTTTTTTAGCCGTGTATATAGATGCTTTATGTTTTATAATTTTCTTAAACTGCAAGACCTAGGATAAGTATCGTTATGAAGCAATTAAAGTGTCAGCTGTAAATATAAAGTACTTAACTCTAATTTTTCTATTTTAAATGCTTCCTCCTGGTCTGGATCGGTTGAGCCTAAGAAAACCATTAATCTTGTTTTACTCTGCTCCATCATGAATCATGATCTGTATGCCGAGTTATCTGAAAACACAACATTGTGAATATGCTTATATTGAATGAACCACTTGTAAGATTATATATAAATGTATGTAGCAAATTGTGAATGAGTTAGAAATACCTCATTTCTGTCTACAACACTTGGACTTAAATTTTGGAATGCTTCTTGGTAAACAATGTTTTTAATGAATGCAGGGTCTTCTTTATCCTCGTCCGCATTTAGTATGGTTAATCCTTCTCTTGTTGTTACTCGTGAGACAGCTACATATGATTGACCACGGGTGAATACCTGTTTTGGAAGATGCAGTCCAATCTTGTTGAGTGATTGTCCTTGACTTTTATTGATTGTCATATCATAACAGGGCGCTAAAGGAAGCTGGCATCTATTGAGCTTGAAAGA
The DNA here is from genome assembly GCA_018107945.1 of Datura stramonium. Lineage (NCBI taxonomy): Eukaryota > Viridiplantae > Streptophyta > Magnoliopsida > Solanales > Solanaceae > Datura > Datura stramonium. Next base: position 53,972 of record JACEIK010004338.1, read on the forward strand.
ACACTTTGAATTATTTAGAGACATAATAATTCTTGGAATTGTGACTCTTGAATCGATGTTCTTTCCAGAAATGATGTTTGTGCTGACAGACCAAACACCAAGATGCGTGATAATCAATTGTGTTCCATTGCATAGGCCTTCTGTTTGGTTTAGATTTCTAAGAACCATAACAGGACTACCTTCTTTTAAGTGTATGCCATGGTTAGGCATGACTGAAAATTTTAAGTTGTTAAGAAATTCAGTTGGGTACAAAATCTCTTCATCGTTTGTGTTCACACTTTCTTTGCAGACATTTTCATAGCTAAAATATGTTCTTCCTTCACCTGGTATCATTTTCATTATTGTCTCATTTAGCTCATGCACCATTTTATTTTTTGGTGTCAATATTGCTCTTTCTTTCAAATATGTTGGGTCATACTTCTGCAATAGGTTCGGAGAAACTGCCTCAATAATTGATTTGATAGGATCGTTTGATGATTTGATGCATACATCAGGTGGTATCTTAATGAGTTCCTTCTTATTTTCATCGTACAAGGATCCATCTCTAACCTGTAATAAACATTTGCCGAAAGTGCTTATTTTAGTAGCCTCTGAATCCCTTACTTTTCCACAACTGAGTTAAATATTTTTCTTCAATTCATAAATTGAGAAGAATGGCCACAAGTAAGAGGAGTTCAGTGATGCATCAACAATATCAGCTCGTGTACCGTTTAGAATAACTGGTAGTATTTGGCGGAAGTCACCACCACAGACAACTATTAGTCCTCCAAAAGGTTTGTCCGTGTTATTTTCATACATGAATGGGAGGATATCTTTCAACGTCTTGTCTAAGGCTTATAAGCAGAACTTATTTTCCATTGGTGCTTCATCCCAAATAATCAAAGATGTTTTCTTTAGAAGTTCTGCTATCTGGCTGCCATGTTTTATTTCACAAGTTGACTCTGAATTGATGTTCAATGGAATATGAAAGCGTGAATGAGCTTTCCTACCATTTTTAATAACAAAGCTGCTATTCCAGAAGTAGCAACAGAGAGAACTATTCTTTTTTGTGATCTAAGCTTTGAAATGATTCTATTCAACTGGTATTCCAGAAGTAGCAACGGGGAGAACTATTCTTTTTTGTGATCTAAGCTTTGAAATGATTGTATTCCACAGGAATGTTTTGCCAGTACCACTATGTCCATTCATAAAAAAATAGTCGGCCTTCATCGTTCTCGACTGATGTTATTATTGCATCATAAGTTGCCTTTTGACAATCATTTAACAAAGCTAATGATTTAGCATGCACTATTTTTAACTCCGCCTCATCATAGTCTAGCTCCTTATTGATCAAACAATTTCCTATATTGCGCAGTAAGGTGGTATCTGAAAGTGGCATCCCATCTATGTCTTTCAAACACTACCTATCCATTCTAAAACTGGATCATTGGGAAACTGAAACCTGACGACTCTAGTTCTGCAGTCGACTGAGGCATAACCTGTCACGCCCCACCTTGGGAGGCATGACTGACACCTGGTTCCCTACTAGGACCCGAACTACTGAGCTGACTGAGCCTAAGCACCTCTAGTGCAGGGCTGGCTCTAACTCTAGAATCAAGAAAACAACGGATTATATAGCGGCTGTAAATACAACCCCCCCCCCCCGTCAAGGCCTATAGCCACCTATGAAAATAAACAACTAACCAGAGACAAACGAACACAGGGGGTCCTATGCGGGCCGACAATGCCTCCATGATATCTAGTTATAACTGTAGGGTAAAATCAGATACTAAACTGAGCTATGACCGACAAGGCCATCAATCAACAGCTACACAAGACCCCACACGGCCGATATCAACTAACCATAGGTAAATAATACAATCTGCAAGCCTCTAGAAGTAATAAGATGGTCGGGACAGGGCCCTGGCCTACCCATACTATACAACCAAAAAGAAGTAAACCTTTATCACACAAGCTCCCGAAGAAGGGAGTTGATGGCTCTGTGTGGCTGACTGAAACTACGAGGTATTTGCTCCTCGTCTATGCGTACCTGCAGGCAAGTAATGCAGCGCCCCGAAATAGGGCGTCAGTACCACAGGTATTGAGTATGTAAAGCAATAACTGAAAACAACTGATAGTAAGAAAATATAACTGACAATAGATGACGTAAGGAAAATGGACTGAAGTTGATTGAAGTAGTGAAATCAGCACTAGACATAACTGTAATAAGGAGGGTAGGGGTCATACCTGAAAAACGAGGCGTCCTACTGTCTAACTATCACTAACTAAAGCAACATAAACCTTACCTGTCCCCCATAAGTCGGAAGGTACAATCAGTACAGAACAACCCACCTGGACCCCCATTAGCCCTAGTGAGTACACCTCAATCTATTTACCCCTATCCAGGTCATACTGAGTCAACTACCAGCTATAACCATCCTACTGATCCCCTAGGTCTACAACTGGGCCCGCTGGGCCGCTGACTATAGGTGTACCTGAGTTCGGAGGACTCCTGATATCTACACCCCGAGCGTAAGCGCTCGGCGGGGGTGTGTATAGGCCAACCACGGCAAATATGAGGATCTGGCTCCCCATCTTCGTCCCTTGCGGATGGCATGACGCTCCGTAGAGCGACGTATCCTCGCCCCTGGTGGACGAGTCGACACAGCTATTAACCCTGGGGCGATCACGGAAGCTATACAGGTAATCCAGCCCAAAACAATACAATTACAAGTCTCAACTGATAACAACAACTACACATGATAACATACTCCTGACATGCTTGA
>JACEIK010004338.1:74990-88465 GCA_018107945.1 Datura stramonium
ATATAATTAAAAATAAAAGCTCTTTGAATTGAAACTATGTATGCATGCATGTTAATACGCAATATACACCATTAACATAATATTAGAAAATTAATAAATTGCAACTAAATATGAACAACATTTTAAAAATTTTAATTTAGAATAATTATGGAAATTAATTTATGAATGCAGACTAAACACGATTTCTGGTTGATCGCAGAATTTATCCCTTGCCATACGAAATGATTTTACCAAAATATTATGCTCATATAACATTTTAGATATTCCCTCAACAATTTGTGGTTCAACTTCTTCATGCAACTAACCATTCATTCTGTTATCTATCTCATTTTCTGTATCATATACGTAGAGCTGGGCAAAGTTTGGGCTCTTCCCAATCTCTGGCAGAAGAGAGCCTATATGATGATAATTTTGACCACTAATCCTGTAAATATAAGAGCCCTTAGAATGATTGACATATTTTTCCACTCGGCCTCCCATAGATTTAAAAGCAAACATCGAGTTATAAACCTTGATGTTTTTTCTAAAATTGACACCTAGTTATCCGGATTCTGTGCCTGGAAGATATTTGAGATACGATGGGGGTTGTCTCAGTAATGGTAGTCTTATATGGACTTCCATACAACAAAATGCAAATTTAGGTTGTGTTTAATTTTTGGTTTTTTTAGTCCGTTCTTCATACCATAAACTGACACCACAATATTGGCAGTTGTACGTTGGGCGCCAAAATTTCAAGTTGTTGTGTATTCATCGGCAAATAAATTTTTTTGGGGAAACAATATAAGTATTTTTGCACAGTTATTAATGTATATTATCTTGTTTATGTAGTAGGTTAGTGTAATTGGTCAAATTTTAGTGGATTTAAATCCGTAAAATAATTTAGATTATATTAAATTTAAAATATATTAGTCCAAATAAATATTATGGATTAATATAATTAAATTAATTATTTGNCCAATAAATGCGGATTTAATTAATGCTCTAATTTTATTGGGTTAGTCCATCAAGTTGGGCTACAAATGATGAACCCACTTTACTGAGGCCAAATAGATGCCACGTGTCAAATGAGGTGGCAATTCAAGTCAAATAAATGAGCCAATAAAATCATGCCACATGTAAAATAAGGTGGCAATCCAAGTCAAATATATGAGTCAGTAAAATCATGCCACATGTAAAATGAGATAGCAATCCAAGTCAAACAAATGAGACACTAAAATCACGTCATGTGTCAAATGAGGCGGCAATCCAAGTCAAACAAATTAGCCACTAAAATCATCCCACGTGTCAAATGGTGTGGCATCTAAGTCAAGTTAATAAACCAATAAAAATATGGCAAGTGTATAGGTGACATGTTCTGGCCAATCAAATTGAAGTTTGTCACCAAAAAATTTGATTGGTCAGTTCAAACTGACCAATCAAATCACAATGGCATCACCGCTATAACTATAAATAGGGTCCTCATAACTCACAAAATAGGAGAAAATTAAGAACAAGAGCAAGAAGAGAGCTCGTGGATCAAAGATCGCAAATTCTCTACAAGCTACAAGTTCAAGCTACAAACTCAAGCAATCAAGATCAAGAACGAAGACAAACATCAAGGCGTTCAAGATCAAGTTACTTGTGCGTGATAAATAATTCAAAGATGAAGGTTCAATATCAAGCTACCTAGTCTCTTGAATCTAAATCAAATCCAAGTTCAACATATCTTATATTATCATTGAGTGAATCAGAGGATTATATAGAGATTGTAACACTCATCATACTTGAAATCAAATATCTTTTTACACGATTTTTCTGTCTTGATTATTATTTTTCTCGACCCAAAATTCGTTTTGAACAGTTAGTATGTATGTGTTTCAAGGAATGAGAGATATACCTGTCTTCTGTCCATTATTAAGTCTCCGAGCGCTTTTATGAGGATACATTTGAAGTGATCCTTCTTCGTATTCCTTGGTCTCCTACAATTTATGTACAAATACGTATTTATTGATGTTCTTGTGTAAGAGGTATTGTTTCCTAGAAGCATATACTGTTAGAATTATGTAGTAGAAACTTAATAGAATGATTATTGTTATTAATAATAACAAATTTTTAGTTAAGCCATTAAATGAGGCAGTTAGGAATTTAGTTAGGGAGTTGGAACATATTTTTTCTTTTACTTCTCTGCTTGTGTGTATATAAAGAGGGCCTGATTTACCGTGTTTCTCTTTAAGTGAATGGGAAGAACTATATCGTTTCTTATTTAAATGAAGAGTTAAAAAATGTAAATAAGGCAAAACAGAGAAATTAAGGTCGATAACCAACAACAAAGACACTATCTTTTTTTTTTTTGGGTGTCTCTGTCACTATTTCCTTTTTCATCTACTATGAAGAGGCTTCTTTTCTTCTTAATCTTTCTTGTTGAAGCTCTTCTCTGCTAACCTTTAAAATCATCGCTATCATGTGAATCTTCTTCCGCATTGTCCCTTGTAGCTGGCGCAATTTTTTGGTTGATTTTCACTAATCTCTTCTTTTTTGTTAAAGATTGTCTCTTGTAACATTTGCTTCCACCGCTGTCTTGTTGTGGGTCTTCAGAGTTCTCCAAGGGGGCACAAGCATGTTCCTGTTGATTATTCAAAAGGAAATATATTCAACTGTCTATTAGATGTGCATCTAAAGTCGGTAGTAGTAAGCTGTGTAAATAAATTAGTAAGGTAAATTACCTTTGCATTGGTAAAACTTTTGTTTTTGCTCTTTGGTTTCATCGATATCCTCCACTTTGGTTTTACCCTGTATATGAAACAAAACAAAATGATATTCACAGAGTACATTAACTGATTATTTCTAAATGAAACAATCAGTATCACAAACTGAAACTGTATATATTACTTTACCTTCTTATCCTTTGTTGTTTTGGATTGTAATTCTAATTTCTCATCCGCAATGAATAGTTTCGTTACTGTAAAATTTTCAAGCTCCTCTTTCAGATTGTAACTGTTCAATTTTAGCTTGAATATGAATTCCTTGCTACATAGTCTTTGAATTTGTGAAGGTACATCATTATCAACCGGCAACAACCTATTGACCAACTTGGAAGCAGATGTATCAAGGAGCTTTTCTGCCACAGAATTAAACAGGAACAAAATAATTTGTGCATTATTGTCACTGACTTTTACATGTATTTTGTACCTACATCAACACAATATGTTAGATTTATCTAAAATATAAATGGGAGTTATTTCATTGTTGTCTTACCTGATCAAAGGAAACTCGCATTCTTTTGTGCAAGTGGGGCATGTATAGACACCATTTGTAGGAACAATTTTCTTATGGCACGAGTGGCATGAAATGTAATACCAGACAAAAAGTTGCCAATTTCTGTTATCTGGGCTCGTAGTGTAACAGCGCATTCCTAACATATAAAAAAAATACTCAATGATATAGTCGAGGCAAGTGGTAGAATTATAAAATAAAAGTGGTAGAAAATTTAATTATGACAATAACCTGTATATCGGCATTCCAGTCAGAATCTAGTAACTCAGTAATTTTTGAAACATCTCTTCCTCGATTGGAATGTTATTGACATTACTGCACTCAATAGTTTGGACCCCAATAGATGTGTTAGCAAATCTTTGAATCAAGGATGTGATATAATCTATTTTAAGGTTGACATATTTTGCTCGCTGCAGTGATGGTAAAAGAAACTTCTCCTGTTAACAAAGAATGCACAACCCAACTTTAACATACTTTTTGAATAGTAGTAAAAAAGATGCAACCAAGATCATTAAATGGAAAAAATTTACCTCGGTATTCTTTAACTGTTGTTGAAGTCACAATGACAATGTAAGGGCCAGATTCCGTCTCGTATAAATATGGATAAAACATTTTCCCAAATTCTTCCCATAGAGTGATTTTTGTTTCACTGAACTATACATGTGTTCAAATGAACATAATCCATTAGAGTCATTACGATTCTACTTAAATGTAGTTGGAATACATAAAGCACAAACATTTTTTTTATGAGGATAATGATCTTAAGGGAACTTTAAATGAGATAATTGGCGTACTAATCAGTAAGAAATTGTATGTCTCTTTTTTTTCCATTTAGATCCAACACTCTCTATGTCACCAATTCGGCATAAGTAACCTAGGACATCTACAACATGATTTTGGAGATTTTTAGTTTAGTACCTTGGAAAATGTAGCAGTTAGCGTTGATAGTAGCAAGGATACCTGATAAGACAGTATTGTTGTTTATCCTTGACCGAATCATGTCCAATTGAATAAATTGAAATTCATTTACAGGAATTTGAAGAATATCTTCTTGTTGTTTTTGGATGATAGTTATTCGCAATAAAGTTTTTTTTAAATTACTTGAAACTGGTCTGTATTCACCCATACTGTCAGTAACTTTGAAGTTCTTGATAATAATTACCGAACCTTCACTCAACTTATCACGAAACTTATTTACCTGATTTTTTCAGATTACAGCATGCATCAAAGTTTCCTGATGAACAAAAACCAGTTAGTGCATTCATGATAAGGAAGTACAAAAAAGTATTTTTAAATATAATAAGAAACATGTATTATCTTTTCATCGATAAGTATCAAGTTTAGACTAATCAACTCTCGACTTCTTTTGAAATTTATAAGTCCCCACATCCTACAAGCTCTGACCCTTATAATCCAGTCATCTCTATTTGATCCAACTCTGAAAGAAGAGAATATGTTATATTGTTAACAATTTAAAGATGGGAGATTTACATATGAGTCTAAGCGAGATTACTGAAAGATATTGGTCGTAACAGACATTGCAAGCCTATTTTATATAGGATTATCGTTTAAAAGGTGGCATCAATTTACTCAGAAGCATATCGCTTGTGAAAAGTCATAAGAGAATTTTTTGCAAAGAAGAGCCTTTATCAAGAAGCGTTTTCTAATGAACCGATTACCATCAATATTTGGCCGGGCTTTAATAGGCGGATGACAAGTTGCCCTTCTTTATGAATTATTTTGTTAAGATTAAAAATGTTGTGGGCTGATAAAAATATAGTTAGTAGAATGTAAGGGGTTGGTAAAATTGGGTTAAAAGATAAATTCAACTGTTGGTTGTGTTTTGGCATATTTTTGACCACGACCAGCTTTACATTTAATAAATTTGAATTGAAATTGTATAATTTTCGGTCAAACTGTTGAAAAATACATTATTAAAAAGGCCAAACATTATGTCAAAATTTTGGATGGGTTTTATTTATTTTTCCCGAAAGTAAATGTGAAAACGAATTTTAACCCAAAAAAAAAAAAAATTAGTCTACATTTCATTCATTAATATACTGGGATTCTAGCTTAACATAGTTCACGCAGAAGATATAATTTTTGCCCGAATAATGAAGATATGACATTTTAAAACAAAGAGCAGAGCACGACTGCTAACTTTTTTTTTTCAATGGCAAATATAAGTGGCTTTATCCTACAATTGTAACATAGTTGGTTGAAATCCAATATGATTTTTGCAAAGAAGAGGCGTTATCAAGAAGCTTTATCGAATGAACCGATTACTATCAATATGTGACCGGGCTTTAATAGGTGGAAGACAGGTTGCCATTCTTTATGGAATATTTTTTTAAGATTCAAAATATTGTTGGCTGCTAAATAGAGTTTAGTAGAAGGTAAGGGGTTGATAAAATTGGGGTAAAACATAAATTCAACTATTGGTTGTGTTGTCGCATATTTTTGGGTACGACCGGTTTTATATTTAATAGTTTGAAATGAAATAGTATAATTATCGGTTAACAGTTAAAAAATACATTATTAAAAAGGCCAAATATTATGGCAAAATTTTTGTATGTGTTTTATTTAGTTTCCCCGAAAATAAATGTAAAAGCGAATTTTAACAAAAATAATCTGGTCCACATTTCATTAATACTAAGATTCTATCTTAACATAATTCATGCATAAGATATAATTGTTGCCCGAATAATGCAAACATGGTATTTTAAAACAAAGAGCAGAGTATGGCTGCTAACTTTTTACAATGGCAAATACGAGTGGCTTATCCTAGGATTGTAACATAATTGGTTGAAATCCAATATAATGTTTCACATATAATATATCGAGCAAACAAAGATATATAACGAACTCATAGCGAAAAACTAACATCTAAAATTTATTTTCATTCGAGATGAATGAATGGGAGAGCACCTAGTGGTGGAAATTGTTAAACAGATGAGCTAGTTGTATTATTTTTAATTGAAAATATCGTCGGTCGAACTGTTAGAATATACATTATTAAAAATGTCAAAACATTAAGGCAAAATAGTTGTTTGAATTTTACTTTTTTTCCCCAAAAATAAATAAGAAAAGGAATTTTAACATTAAAAAATAGTTGTACATTTCATTCATTAATATATTGAGATTCTATCTTAACATAGTTGAGGTAGTAGATATATTTCTTGCCTGAATAATGAAGAAAGGTATTTTGAAACAATGGGCGGAGTGTAGTAGCTAATATTTTTCAATGGCAAATATGAGTGGCTTATCCTATTTTTATAACATAGTTGGTTCTAATTTAAAATGGTTTTAATTGAAATGGAAGATGATATTTCATATATAACGTATCTCGGAAATCTACTATCGTAACACTATTGGTTTTAATATAAATTGATTTTAGTTGAAATGCAAGATGATGTTTCGCATATAATGTATCTCGAAAACGAAGATATATAGAGAACTTATAGCAGTAAGCTAACCTTGTAAAATTTATTTTCATGCAAGATGAATAAATGTGAGAGCACCTGGCGGTGGTATTTATTAAACAGTGGGGCGAGGAGGGTCATAGTAGTATTTTATAATAGGTCATTGAATATTTACGCTCATCAATGAGTACTTCTGGAGTGGAGTAAAGCCTATCAGTAGGACGTGGCTTGAGGAAGGTATTGAGTTTGTGGTGGTCCATTTTTCTTATCACCAATTAGTTGTTTTCAATTATGTAGGGGCGGCCTAGAAGATTTTTTTTATATATAGATTGAGGACGGAGACATTTTGACATGGCATTGTTCAATGTCAAATAGCGAATATACTTGAAGTGCTAAATAATATCGGCTTATACTTGTTAAGCGGAGACCATGTAATTAAAAGAAAACTATATATTTAAGAATAAGTGTCAACAATTTATATAGTTTCTCCCATTCATAAAAGGCTAAAATGCAATATTGTGATGGTTGTCTCTTGCAGGAAAGAGGTTGTATCTTGCAGGAAAGAGCAGATAGATTGCTCTCCTCTGTCCTGCATAATCTCCATAATACAGTTTAATAAATTGTTTAAAGGTTGTATGCAAGAAAAATTATGAAGTTGATGATATTTAATTCTATTTATACAAGAAAACATAACGTAAGAGTCATATAATACTCATATATAAACCAATAGATTCACAGTGATTATGTGAATGATGTGTTTAGCAATACTCCGGAATAGATTTTCGTTCTTAGATGTTCCTGTTTTTTCTTCATATATTGAATCCGCAATTGAGACATTTTTGTGTACGTCAAATCTTTGGAGACTTCAAGGAGTATAGTTACTGAATCAAAAAAGAAATGGAATAGTCAGTGCGATAAAAAATAAAGTAGTACAATCACTAAATTTATCATAGAATTACCCGGATAATTTTGTGGTGGAATTTGTTCTGCATAATCTTTCTTTTTTTTCTTAACAATCTGAGGAATCCTATTCATGTAAAGATAAGGTGTATAACGTAAATGTAAACGTTCGGTGGAACAAAGTGATGACTGTAAACACGATAAGGCAGTAACACCTCATAGTGCAGTACAATAATGTGATTTTTTTTTTAATTAAAAATGGAAAAGTGAGGATGCTGATCGTAAGGAAAATGAACATAGTCTCGGAAGATGCAGAACAAAGGAATGAGAAGGTAAAGGACCATACATGAGTGTTATTTAGGACAGAAGTGGATGAAAAGAGGATGAAAAATAGTAATTCAGATATTGCAGAGTAATTTGAAATATTTTTAAAAGCAGTATACCTGGACGGGTTGAAGGTATTATGTGGGGTGGAAGGAAGGAGTTTTGTATCCATCGTTTGAATACTGTATGATAAAATATAAGGTGCAATAAGTAAATATAAAAGTGCATTTGAAGGCGTAATGCGATATAAAAACTAAACATATCACAATGGAGTTTATATTAGTAGATACATAATTATACAACAATGAAAAGAACATGACTACTTCAATTATTCAAAGAGCGCATTTGGTAATCAGAAAGGGTTAAAATATTTTTTTCGAATAGAGCAGTGGTTGTAAATTTTTAAAGTACAGTTGAAGATATGGATGAGCTCTTCAACAGCAGATAAAAGCAGATAAAAGGTGTCAAAGAGTTTAAAATAGCTTGCATTAACATATATATATATAGCATATATATATATATATATATATATCACATAATACTTTCCAGTTCTTTTGATGGAACAATGAGGTGCTTGTTGTAATTTGACAGGGATGAACGGAAAATATTCTCTTGTGAAGTCTTTAGCTTCAAAAATAGTTGCAAAGATCCTCAATGGCACAACTTAGACCGTTAATTTGAGAAGTATCTAAAACTAAATTTAGTGCATTTTTGCTAGCGTTGTCATTACCACTTTAAAAATCAATATTCACATCATCTGTAGTTTATTCTATTACATTTAGGTTGGAATCACAAAGTATTATATATGTGCATATAGTTTTTGGCATAGACATGTTATTTTTGATCCTCCGTGAGTTTTACACTATTATAGCCTATAAACATCTTTTTCACACTTAATCTTTGACAATTTAAATTAATCTTATTTCTAGTAGATTTTTACTCATGAAAAATTTATAACAAAAGTACAAAATATTTATTTGTTTTAAAATTGAAAATTTTAGTTTTATTTACAAAAGAAAGAAATGACAAAAATAATTTTCTTATCTAGCTTTTAGTTAATTATTTTTAATCTCTCTTTAATCATTTAACATTATTATTATTATTATTTTTTTTTTTTTAAAAAAAGAAACCAATAAATTTTTAACACGTAGCAAAATTCTTTGTTATCTCTTTGTAACAAACTCTTGAACACCTCACCGTATTTTTCTTCCTCTCCAAAATTGCTCAAACACACACATCTCACTCGCTATTTCTTTTCTTTTCTTCCTCACAAAATACTCACCCTCACACTATCCTCACACTACACTCACAGGTCACGGGTACACACAGACCTGCACACCATTTTTTTTTCTTATTTCTTTGGCACCAAGACTCTACTAACCTACACACACAATTCGGAGGGGAAGGGAGCAATATACACACTACACACACCGAAAAAAGACATATAGACAGAGAGCTGAGAGTTGGGGGAGGGAGATTTGATTTATATATTTTTCAATTCTTCTTGCTTCTTCTCAAAGCACACCAGATAACACACACACACAAGGAAAAAAAACAGAGAGAGCACGAGAGTACTCCATATTTTTTATTCTTTGCCAGAAAATCCCACAAGTCACAAAGAGATGACAATTTGAGAGTATAGACAGAGCATGATCTACGAATTTGGTGGATTTTGGATTTATTTCTTCTCCTCTAAGAAAAATCTATATACACCATGGATTGATAGCAAATTAGACGGACAGAGCATGTAGATACACGGAAAAAAAAAATAATAGAAGCGTCGACCACGACACATCTTTTCCTTCACCAAACCGCCATCGTCTCGTCTTTTGACTATTCACCCGAGAAATCAATAACTATGAAAACACAAAATTCATCTTAAGCTTTGAATATAATGTTTGTCTCTTTTTCAGATCTCCTTCTGTCTATTGGATAGCTTTGAGATTTTGGTTGTTTTTGGATTTGGGGTCTCTTCTTGGTCTTTTTAGTGACGGGTATCTATACGAGGTGCTATTTATGGTCGATATTTGTTCGAAACTCCGTCCGTGGAAGCTGTCCAGTTCAGAAATTACAACATCCATTGGCTTTAGCACTAAAAGGTCCATTTCTCTCTTAAATATCTGTGTTCTGGGTAATACTGATTTTGTCCTATGTTGATTGAGTTTCTTGAAGATTTGCCTGGAGTACATTGATAGTATTTGGTTGAATTACTTGTGATTATCATGATAATAATTTCTGTTCATATGGTGTTTTTATTGTTAGTGAAAGCAGTGTTATTAATTTGCAATCTTTGAAAGTTATTTGATGGGTAAATTAGAAATTTAGATAGAAGAAACAATAGGCATTAAAGGAAAGGTCAACTCTTGGATGAATAAATTGCAGCAGAGTGAATTAAAGAATTTAGGCTCAGCGATGGAATTGGAAATGCATTTGATTTTGGGGTCGGTAGGCAAACCTTTAGGCCGATTTGATTGCTTGCATGCTTTTTCATTTATTTATTTTGAATATTATGTAAGCATGAAATATTAATGTTAGTCTCTTAAGTTAAAATCGTGCACGGCCTAAATTGCTTTAAGGTCTAATTAATTAATGGGATAAGGAGCGAGATATATAGGACTTGAATTTAGTTTAACTTTCGTTGACGGAAGATGAGTTGGGTTTTCAAATCCAAAGAATAGTTAGTTATCTAATTAATTTAATTGATAATTAACGATGAGATTGGAAAGTGTTGCTATCGATAAATCGTTTTAATAAAATTTATCTACTATTTATAGCCGGATTAATGGAAGGATAGACTCTTAGATACGTTAGATGCTTGTTTAGGCACGGGAAGGTGGGACGACTCATAAAAGCCTCAAAAGCGTGAATTAAATCGTGGTAAGGCTGGAAACCGCTGCTACCAGTATGTCACGCATTAATAATTTAAATTAATTTCAATTTTTTTTAAAATGAGTCAAGAAGGCGGATTGAACAACCTCTTAAGCTCATAGCATAATGTATCCAAAAATTAAGCAGAATATAAGTCGATAAAGCGACCATGCTAGAACCACGGTACTCGAGGGATGCCTAACACCTTCCCCTCGGTCAACAGAATTCCTTACCAGGTCTTTTGTTTTCGCGGACCAAAAAATAAGAGTCATTTCCTTTTGATTAGGGATTCAAATAGGTGAGTTGGAACACCAAAACTCAATTCCAAATGGCGACTCTGAATAAATAATTTAATCTCTTTTCAATACGTCACTTCGATTAGAAAAACCCTTTAGATAATAAAATTTCGCCTTCATCACTTCGGATCAGAAGGTCGTCGTTAAAAAAGGGGTTTGACATCTGGTATATACACCCGTTGAGTTACTGGTATAAGCATATAGTCAGTATGCATTTAAAGAAAGAATCAGGCCATAATTTACCCATTAATAATATACAATACTTAGAACATGGCTAGTATTCAGGTTAAAGATAGTACCCTATATTAATAAATGATATCATCTAAGAGGATAAAAGGTACAAAAAATCATAAAAAAACGTGGATTATTATATTATGTTGACATGAAGAACTAATTTTTTAAGGAAATCTGGAACTACTACTGACTGGTAGGAGACAATTATATAGTCTAATATTTCATGGTACATTTCAGTTTTCAATTTCCTGTAAGTAGACTAACGGTTCATGTTACATATCTACAAGTGTCAAGCTTTTGAGTCTGTAAATCTATCCTTACGCGAAACTATAATATGTCGATTTCTTTCTTATAAAACATATCGTTTTAAGAATTTATTTATGTTATTGAATGCTGGTAAAAGTTACATCTTAACAGGTAGGTAGTCTTTAACACTAGTTTAAATCGGTAGCTTATAGATATTACCAAAAATTAAGTGGTGATTGAAAGCAAACATTGAAAAAACCACTTATGGACATAAATTAAGTACCATTGCTGAATCTTAATATCGCTGACCGGGCATAATATCATTTATATAGCTCTATATTTTCTTCATTTTTAATTTGTGAAAGTGAAAAGAAGAGTTACATTGTTTCGCTCTAAGTAAATGGGAAGAACCATATCATACCAAACCTTTTGCGGTTAGTATGAAAGTAGCCTCTATTATAAGAAAAACAATAATTTTTGGAGGCATATTCTGAATAACTTGTCTTGGTAGATCTTCAACCTAAACTCATTTGGTTCTGATCTTCACATTCATTATAACTCTTATAGGGAATTGAATGAGTTTTTAGAGCTCAATGTAGAGTACATGAAGCATGAATACCTTTATTAGTGAAATTCTATACATCATTTAATTTATGGCATAAATATTTTTCAGGTGAATGTATTATGTATGTTTATTATAGGAATAGCTTATATGAGATTAACTCTTAAGAATCGAATTGTATTTATGAAATTTTATGTTTTTTTTTTATCATTCAATTGTTTTTTTCGAAATCAGTACAGTGGAATATTAATTCAGATATTGCACAGTTTTTTAGAGTATTTTCAAAAGCAGCATACCTAGACAGGTTGGAGGTATTGTGTGCAGCGGGAGGAAGGACGTAAAAGCACATTTGAAGGCATAATGCATTATAAAGACTAAACATATCACAGTGGAGTTGAAAAATATGAATAGATACATAATCGTACGACAATCAAAAGAACATGACGTTTCCTATTGTTCGCATTTGATAACATGGAAGGATTAAATAATTTTTTGAATGGGGTAGCAGTTGTAAATTTTGAAAGAGCAGCTAAAGTTGTAATACAATATAAAGTCTAAACGTATCACAATGGAGATTATAAATATAAGTAGATACATAAGTCGACAACAAAGAAAATGAAGGCGCCATTGTTGTATCCTCAATAGTAGATGTTCAAGTTTTCTTTTTCTTTTTATAAAAAGTGAAGATTCGCAAGATGTTTAGTTACTTAGGCTTGCAATTGTTTTTGGTCATAGTTTTTGTAAATCTATCCTTACGCTTGTACTGTAATATGTCGATTCCTTCCTTTATAAACATATTGTTTATAGAAGTTTGTTTATGTTACTGAATGTTGGTAAAAATTACATCAGGTAGGTGCCTTTTGTTAGCCCATATAATTGTTAGCAGATGGGCCTTAGGGTTTTAGGTAGTCTTATGCCTATATATATAGGCACCCCCTTTCCCATTCTAGATTATTGTCTTCTATTCTCTTATGTAACTTTGTAGTCAACCTTTTGATTCTTTCTTTTCTTGTTCTTCAATAAAACCCTTGTTATATATCAACATGGTATTATAGCCAAATAAATCGATCCTCCCCTATTTGTAAGTAACCACCAAGTGCGCGGATCGAACTGATGTTCTCCTGGGTTTGCTACTTCCGCTAGATCCGTTTAGATCTATTGTTGTTGCTGTTGTTGGTTTGGTTTGATTTGTACTAGGGTATTTTGATTTTATTGTTGTTTTGGGGTTGCTTATCTTGCTGTATTCACTTTGATTTTGTCAATATGGCTGACAAGGATGATTCTCTCCAGTCCATTAACACTCAATTAGATGGCAAAAATTATGCGTATTGGAGTTATGTCATGAAGAATTTTCTTCGTGGCAAGAATATG
>JACEIK010004339.1:56097-80197 GCA_018107945.1 Datura stramonium
TTTCCCCGGGCCTTTTCCTAGCATGTATGGCATTCAAAAACTCTTAACCAACATGCGAATAGGCCATCTACATGTTGAGAATTTACGGGGTGTAACAGAATATCTAGGCATTTTTGGCAGTTCAAGCAGCATTTCGCCGGTAACATTTCACGAACAGCCGACGTAGCGTCGGATTTACTTAGTAGTCAAGACCAACTTTAGAGTGAACCGGCGCCTCGAGCGGCGTTTCACTGAATAGGACTAGCGAATGGCTCGCTTGCATTTCCCCAATTTTGACCCCCTTTCGCACAAACACCCATTAACACATTTTCACCATAATCAAAAGACTAGCAATTATACTCCATTCTTACACATATTCATGAAGTTTAAGCCCTTAAGATTGGTGTCACCCAGTCTATCATTGGGTAAAATGTGATACCTAATGTAAATGGGTTACTCATACTTCACCCTCTTCATAATTGCATCATAAAGCACATACCCACTTCAATCACAAGCATAACACATTCAAAATTTCAACAAAGAAAGCAACGGAAATAGTACTCCTATAGAATCATGTAAGCACATTGAAATTAAAATATGGGCCAAAGAAATGTTACCGAATTGGAAGATTATTTGCAGACTCTTCTAGCCTCAAAAAAAAGGAACTAGCTTATGATTTGCAGGAGCACCTTCAGGTGAGTATAGAGTAGATAGTGAGAGTAGACTGATTTTGATGGTGAAATATGGATGGGTATTTATAGGTAAAAAGTGGGGGTGTGATAGGTTGAGGGGAAGGTGGGGAGTTTAATGTGGGTGAGTTGGTAGGGAGTTGGAAGGTGAAAAGGTGGGAAAATGGAGAGGTAAAATGAGAAATTTTGGGGAATAGAGAATGTTGGGTAATGGAGAGACAAAAATGGAAAGACAAATGTTGGGAATAGGGAGGCTATAGGAATATTTGCATAATTAGGGCGGCTGGGAGAATATTTGGGATTTTGTGGGCCAGTCTTTTTAAATTCCTCATTTTAATTCAGGACGAGCCCGATCGGCGATTCACCGATCGAATTTGGTTGTTTGACGCTACCTTTCATTTGAACTTATTTTGTACCCAGTGATCTGGTTCTATTCGATAATGCACGGGCGGTCAATGAATTGAGACTGCGGCCTATCGGTCATCCGCCGAATTTAATCCTCGCTTCAGGTGTTCTGCTTCAGATCAGTGATGCACCGGTGACCCATGAATTGGATTTGTCAGTTCTCCTGTGTCCCACCAATGCTTCAGTTCAACACTCCACTTTCTGCTTTGGGCTCCCTTATCTTCGGTGATCCACATTTCGGGACCGGCGACTCGCCGGTCTCTCGCGGATGTTTCCATCATGATTTGCATCTCATTTTTGCTTCTCATTTCTCAAGTACTACACAAACAAAAACAAAAAAAACATCAAATAATTCAATAAAAACTTGGGTTGCCTCCTAAGAAGCACCTTATTTATCGTCGTGGCACAACGTAGTCCTTTTTCTTTCCATTCTTCATTTTCGATGGGTCATCATCCGCTTCCCTCTTGCTCAGCTTCACTCCCTTATCCTCATCATCATTTTGCAATACTCCAATTACCTTGCATTCAGGTGGAGTTCTGGCTGATGGGCATACCTTGAAGGTGACTTCCTCACCACCAACCCGAAATTTTAACTCTCCAAGCTCCACGTCTACCACTGATGTCCCGATAGCCAACAAAGGTCTTCCCAAAATAGTGGGAACTTCCAAATCCATGTCACAATCTAGAATAAAAAAATTATCCAGGAAAATGAACTTTCAACTCGCACCAGCACATCTTCTAGAACCCCCACAGGTCGTTTGATTGACCTATCTGTCATTAGTAGCTGCATCGATGTTGGTTTAGTACTTCTGAGACCTAATTTCTTGAAAATGAGCAGGGGCATCATATTTATACATGCATCGAGATCAAATAGTTCCGTCTTAAACACACATATCCCAATCGTTCATGGAATTGTAAAGCTCCGGGGTCTTCCCTTTTTGGAGCAAGGTTTCTCATCATTACCGCACTACAATGGTGCGTTTTCTCTTCATTTCCCGCATCAACCACCTTCTTCTTTTTCAATAAGTCTTAAATAAACTTGGCATAACCAGACATTTAGATCAAAGTGTCCATTAATGGTATGTTTATGGAAAACTTACTAAACATGTCAACAAACGTCTAAAATTGATCTTCCATCTTTTTCTTGGTAAGTTGTTGTGGATATGGTGGTGGGAGTCTTGCTTCAGCTCTATCATCAACCGGGGCCTTCATGCCTGCTTCTTCATCATCCACCTGAATGTGGGTCTCATCATCCTTTTCCTCTGTTTCTTCTTCATCCTTTTCTTCATTCTCCGGAATCATTGGCATTTTATCACCCTCATCTTCTTCAACTACTTTTGGGTTCTCCACCTCACTAGGCTTTCCTAGTACATCTCCAATCCTCTTACCATTTCTAGTGACAATAGCCATACATGGGCCATATTTTTTTGGATTAGGAATTATGTCACTAGGCAATGTTCCTTTCATTCTTGCATTCATTTGGGCTTATAGGTGATTCATTTGAGCTTACAAATGCTTGATGGATGTTGAGTCTGAACTCACTGTTTGAGCGAGGTTAGACACCTCCCCTCTTAACTCTTTCACTCCACTTTCGGTCGACTCCACCTTCTTCAAAACTCTTGAGAGCATGTCTTCGATTTTGGAGCTGTCTGCATCACTTACTCCTGGCTAGGTTTGAGGATTTCCAACCTTAGGAGGTGGAATGTATGGATTTGCACTTCGATGGTAATGATCACCTTCTTGGTTTGGCTCTCTATTGTTCCACCTCTCATTCCTTTTGGGCCATCCTTGCTGTTCACGAGTTCTCCAACTTGGTTATCCTCCCTTGGGCGCCATAGGCCTTGGTTTGCTCCTTGAAATTTATGTCGAGGCCCTCCCATTTGATTACCCATATATTGGCATTCTTCATCAAATCTTGGTATCGAAGGCTCTCTTTCATATTGCAAGGGACCTTGCATTCCCACAACATTTACCACCTTCGGACCTGCTCCTATCACATGCTTGGTCATCAATTCTAATTGTGTCATCATCTTGACCAGAGTCTCATCTCACTCATCATCTCTTTTCCGCAACTCCACTGCCAATGCACTTGAACTGATCTCATGAGTGGACACACTCGTCTCCCTTGTGTGCCAAGCCCTGTTGGTTTTTGTCATTTGGTCAAGGAGAGCTTTGGCTAACCCATAATTTTGGTCCATGATTGATCCCCCAACAATGTTATTAGCAAAGGATTTGTTGATCGAATCAAGGGCCCTATAGAAACTTTGGAGAAGCACTCCATCCGGTAATCCATGATTTGGGCAAAGAGCAACCTTCTTCTTAAATCTCAACCAAGCCTCATGCAAAGGCTCTCCTTGTTCTTGTCTAAAGTTTGTGATATCATCCCTCAGTTGTAACATCTTTGAGGGAGGGAAAAATCAATCTAGGAAAGCCTCGGTTAACTCTTGCCACGAAGTAATGCACCCTGGAGGAAGTTCCTCCAACCTCGTTGTTGTTTTTCCTGTCAATGAGAAAGGGAAGAGTCTCAACCTGATTGACTATTGACTAAAGTTTGTGATGTTGAAGAGCTGGAAAATTTCTAAGAAATTCCTCAAGTGTCGATTTGCATCTTCACTTGGCTTGCCGCCAAAAAGCCCTTTCATCTACAATAAGTGCGACATGGTGCTAGTTACATGGAACACCGCATTCCCTACTGGCGGTGGGAAGTGAATGGCACCTGCAACTTCAGACATCACCGGATTATATTCATCAAGTTCCATGTTCCCCTTACCTAAGCTATCTCCTGCTTGGGAGTGATGGCTCATGAGGTGGTTAGTTCCTAACAAGGCAGAAAATCAAATCAAGTAGCTATGATGCACACTAATTAAATTTAACAATCAATCACAAGATCATCAAACGTCAGTCAGCGGTAGCAACGCCATTTTTGATAACATCAAAAATATATTCTTAAATCAAAGAATATACACTGTCATTAAATCAAAACAAGTAACCTGACGAGTGTCAGGGTCGAATCCCATGAGGACTGGGGAGTGATGAATTCAAGTGTCGATTGAAAATTTTATTTTATCTTGCACCATGTAATTTAACATAAAACAAGGAAATGGGGGGAATAAATTTTGCAGAGAATTACACAAATTTCTTTAGTGAATTCAAACTAGAAGGTTCGGTTGAGTTATAGACAATATTTGTAAAATACTAGAGGTGTGTTGTAGATGGAATACTAATTAGATTGGGATTGACCAGGTTAACTTCATAAGTTCAATAAATGTAAATAATCTCGGGAAATATATAGCCTCAGCTATCCAGCCTATTGACTACCCCTAACTAGAATTTTCTCAATCTCTAGCTGTAATTTAGCACACCCAAATTGATTTGGATCAGCAACTTCACTATTCTTAGCTATTAGTTGCTAATTAGGAAGGAGGAAGTAATTTCAGCCATTACTAGCTTAATTTTACAACCTCACATCCATACCCACTACTAGATTCCCTTCCAATACTTAATTATTCTCTTTCGAGCAACAATTAAGCAAGTATAGATAGACCCATATCATCATCAATGGATGTTCATTAATAGATTAAAAGGAATCTAATAGATTTACACTTAATTGAACATTAAGAAGTTAATTCTAGCAATACCCAATCCAATTAAGTATTCCTCATCACACACCTCTTGTTAACAATTTTAGCAACTCATAGTTAAGAAATTCAAAAACAGTCATCAAAAGCATCATTGAATTTAATAAGAAGAGTAGATAAATCAAAAGAACAATTATCCTTCTACTACAACTGAAACTAAATAATACCAAAAAAGAAAAGAGAGCAGAGTGTCTTTTACAACTTTCAATAAAAATCCCCTTTTCTCAGCTAAAAATGGTCTTCTTCTAAGAAGGAAAGATGGCGTGATGTGTACTTGGCTTCTCTCAATCTCTCTATCTTCTCCCTCTTTTTCTCTTCATTTTGCAATGTACTTCTTTTTCTATTTATACCCTGAAAAGTAGGGTACCTTTCCTTCCTTTTTCAGCAATGGAAAATTTTACCCTTAATAGCATCGCTCTGGAACCGGTGAAGGCGCCAGCGGTTTGCCGATGAAATCCGTGAACCGCTGGCTGCTTGCTCTTCTTACTTCAGTTATTATCAGTGAATTTCGTCGGTTCACCCGACATTTCACCAATGCCAATCTGTGAACCACCGGACCTTAAATGCCAATTCCAAACTTTTCTGAGTGTCATTTGGTGACCAAAGTAGCGTTCTGCCATAGATGACTCGTGAACCGCTGGTGGCATTCCTTTGCTTAGGCAGTGACCTTCATCTTCTTAACCGGCATTTCGTCGGTTAACAACTGCATTTTGTCACATTGCTCATTTCCTGCATTTTACCCCCATTTTAGGTTTTTCCTTCAAACTTAGGCACCCGCACACAATAAAAATAAAAAGGGCGTAAAATCCAACTAACCAACTCGAGAACTAAGCAAAAACTCAAACTTTAGAGTCTAATGAGTTGGTAAATTACCAACTCATCAAAGGACATTCTTTTAGTCGGTGACCTAGCTGTCCACACCCAAAGAAACCCTCTTTGCCCTGGAGGTATTCACCTAGATAGTTCTTCCCACACATAGGGAAAGCTGGATAACGGTTGTTGGCATTGTAACTCTGGGAGTGAGAGCCAAATGCTCCACCCTTCTGATCCTTACGGGATCGTAAAGTAAGGGCACTGGCTGAGGTGGGTGCCATAGTCCTCTGCTGCTGCTGCTGCTGTGGGCAGCTATTTCCGCCGGACCTCTGGTGGCCATAATCTGATTGACCTGTTTTGGCCCGCTTGTTCTCCCTTTCCATATCTTTCAGCTTTTCTTCTTCAATCTGTTGAGCATGAACGATGAGGACAGAGAGATCAATATCCTTTATGAGCATCGTTGTTTGACACTCCTTAAATACAATGTTTGATACCCCGTTGACGAACTTAAGCATGCAAGCCGTTTTCTCGGCTACCGTTTCTGGAGCATACCTTTTCAATCGCGTGAAGTCATATTCCTCCACGGTCCTATTACCATGCTTTAAGTTCATAAACACAGTGACTTTAGCCTTCCTAAATTCCTAGGGGAAGAATCTGCCAAGAAAAGATGTGGTGAACTCTTCCCACTCTACTGGTTCTGCTCTTGCTGGTCTCCCTTCCTTCCACTGATCGTACCAAATCTGAGCCACCCCTTTAAACTAGTAGGCGGCCAGATCAGCACTCTCCGCGGAACTAACACCCATAATCCAGGTGATCTTATCCACCTAATCTACAAACTCTTGTGGTTCCTCTCCCACTCTAGATCCATGAAAAGTTGGAGGATTCATTCGGGTGAAATCCTGAACCCTAGCAGCTGCTACGGACCAATTTTTGTTCACCGAGACCACCTGCTGGTTCACTTGATTAGTCACTGTCTAAGCCAGCAACTGGGTTGCCGCTCTGAATTTTACTGAAGACCTTGATAGTTCATAGGGGCTTCCAGAGATGGTGGAACAGGTCAGTTGGCATTGCCAGCCCTTCTTTCATTTTCTCATTTTGGAGGCATAGGGTCACTGAAAAGAAATAGAGCCCGAGTTAGGAGAATATTTCTGGAATTGCACTTCATCGCATAATAAGGAGTATGAACAAAAGGGAGTTTTCCTAGTAACATCTTGCAGCCTCCCCATCATAAGTGTGGCGCGCTTCACACCCATAAAAAAGATTCTATTCGACGCGGCATTCAGACATCAAAGTATACTCTAGACCTAGTGCTCTGATACCAAGTTTGTCAGTGTAAGGGTTACCATCTCCTACTTACGTAGGAAAATCCCACATCGAAAAAAAGAGGGAGAGTCCTTAACTATTTAGTAGTGGACTAAACTTAATATTGTGAGGAGCCTTTTGGGTTTAGCGTACCCAAGGGGACAAAATGGTGTTGGGATCCGTCCCAAGAGAGGACAATACTTCACAGTGTTGGGCCAAGGTCCTTTCAAGTGGTATCAGAGCCGACTCTCGACTAGTACGGTGGTGGGGCAATCCTCAGCAAGGACGCTGAGTCCCTACGGGGGTGAGTGTAAGGGTTAGCTTCTCCTACTCACTTAGGAAAATCCCACATCGGAAAAGAGAGGGTAAGTCCTGGGCTATTTAGTAGTGGATTGGACTTAATACTGTGAGGCGCTTTTTGGGTTTAGCGTACCCAAAGGGACAAAATTGTGTTGGGCTTCGGCCCAAGAGCGGACAATACATCATAGTGTTGGGCCAGGGTCATTTCAACTAACTCCTGAATGTACAATCTACCATAATTCTTAGCTGAATTGCTAGTTTTGGCCGATAAAAAATGAGTTTCTTTGGTCAACCTGTCTACAACCACCCAAATAAAGTCATATTGTTGCCGTGTACGAGGCAACCCTATGATGAAGACCATATTAATCTCTTCCCACTTCCAAGTAGGGATACTAATGTCTTGTAATATACCTTTAGGTCTTTGATGCTCAACTTTCACTTGTTGAAAACTCGGACACTTAGTTACAAACTCCGCTATGTCCTTCTTCACGCCATTCCACCAATAGACCTCCCGTAGGTCATGGTACATCTTAGTCGCACTTGGATGGATAGAATAACGAGATCCATGAGCCTCGCCAATATCTACTCTCTTAAGTCAGCAACAATTGGCATGCAAAATCAACCCTGATATCGAAGTACAGCATCTCCCCCTGGGGAGAATACCTCCACCTTCTGATCCAGAACTGATTCCTTTAGCTTTACCAAGATAGGATCTCCTTCTTGCCTAGCCTTTACCTTGGTCACCAATGAAGATTCTGACCCATTCTGAATAATGACACCACCATCTATTGAGTCAACCAGGTGAACCCTTAAAAAAGTAAGCCGATGCACATCCTTCACCAACTCCTTCCTTCCATCTTCAACGTGAGACACATTCTACATGCATAGCCTACTAGAGAATCCGCCACTACATTGGCCTTGCTCGAATGATAAAGGAAATTTATATCATAGTCCTTGAGAAACTCTAGCCACCTCCTTTGTCACAAATTCTGGTCCTTCTGAATGAACACATATTGAAGGCTCTTATGGTCCATGAACACATCCACATGCACTCCATTCATGTAGTGCCTATAAATCATCAATGCAAACACTACTGCTGCCAACTCTAGGTCATGCGTCGGATAATTCTTCTCATGAGTCTTAAATTGTCTAGAGGCATATGCAATGACTTTACGATGTTGCATAAAAAAAACCAATACCAACTCTAGAGGCATCACAATACACAATGAATCCATTTGTGCCTTCTAGTAGAGTCAATACTGGGGCTGAAGTGAGTCAAGTCTTTAGCTCCCGAAAACTCTTCTTACAGGCATCCAACCACTAAAATTTGACCTTCTTCTTGGTCAACTTAGTCAACGGTGCTATAATGGATGAAATTCTTCAAAAAACCTCCTGTAGTAGCCAGCTAAACCAAAAAACCTCCTGATGTCCTAAGGATTAACTGGTCTAGGGCAATTCTTCACCGCTTCTATCTTTTGAGAGTCTACCTACACACTCTTTCTAGACACCACATGGCTAAAAATTGCTACTGAATTCAGTCAAAACTCACACTTGCTGAACTTAGAAAATAGCTGGCGATCCTTGAGTGTCTATAGCATAATCCTCAAATGAGCAGCATGCTCCTCCTTACTCCGAGAGTATATAAGGATATCATCTATGAAGACAATCACAAAAATGTCCAAATACGGCTTGAATACCCTGTTCATCAAGTCCATAGAAGCTTCAAGAGCATTCCTTAGTCCAAAAGACATAACTATGAACTCATAGTGACTATATAGACCCTTGAAGGCTATCTTCGGGATGTCACTCTCTCTGACTCTAAGCTGATGATAGTCGTATTTGAGGTCTATCTTTTAGAAGCACTTAGCACCCTGAAGTTGGTCAAATAGGTCATAAATCCTGGGGAGGGGATACTTTATTATGACCTTGTTCAACTGCCGATAGTCAATGAACATCCTAAGGGAACCATCCTTCTTCCGAACAAAGAGAACCAGTGCACCCCATGGGAATTTACTTGGACTAATGAATCCCTTATCTAGGAGATCTTTCAATTGCTCATTCAACTCCTTTAGCTCGACTAGAGACGTTCTATAAGGAGGAATGGATATAGGTTGCATATCAAGGAGAAGGTCGATACCAAAGTCAATTTCCACTTGGGCGGGACTCGTGGTAGATAATCAGGAAACACCTCCGGATACTTACACACTATAAAAATTGACTGAAGAGTCCCAGTCTCAGACGTAGAATCCTTAACCCAAACTAGATGATACACAGAACCTTTAGTAATAATCTTCCTGGCCTTGACACAGGAAATAAAGCGACCTACAGGCACAGTTGAACTACCTTTTCATTCTAGGACTAGCTAACCTGAAAATCATAACACTACAGTACGAGTTCTACAATTTACTGAGGCATAACATGTATGAAACCAATCCATACCAAAGATAACAACAAAATCGGTCATGACTAACTCTACTAGGTCATTTGATATGACTTTCTAAAGGACTATAATAGGGCAATTTCTTTATACCCATTTAGCTATAACTGAGTCACTAAACAGAGTAGAGAATGAGAAAGGTTCCAATAGGATTTTGGGACTGAATTTGAAACCAACAACAACATAAGGATTCAAAAAAGACATGGTATATACTAGATCAAACAATGCATACACATCAAGATGGAATACTTGTAACATACCAGTAACCACACCTAGAGAGACTTCCTGCTATTGAGGGGATGATAGTATATAAAACCTGTTCTATTGGCCACCACCTGCACTAGTGGATGCACCCTGTTTAGCTAAGCATGCTGGTGGAGCTACTGAGCTAGTGGTTGGGTCACGGCCTATACTATGGCCCTGCCTAGCTGAAGGGCAGTCTATGAGCAGATGTCTGGGCTTCCCACACCCGAAACACAAAAACCTGCCACAAACTGGAATGTTGGGCTCTCCTGACATGCTCCCTTAACCTCTAGAACCTGATGCTCTACCCCTCTTATTATGCCTAGGTTTGGACAAAACACTGGCTGATGATGGCACTGGGGCTGATGATCTCTGGTGGGATTGATGGCAATGTCCTCCATCGGCCTCTAGTGGGATTGTCCGTAACTCCCTGGTCTATCCCTCTGGGCCTCTCTCTCCTTCTCCTTTATTTGATCTACCTCTATCTGTTGGGTGTATATGAAAAATCTTGAGCAATCTAGGTCACTGTTCAGTATAGAAGTCTTGTACTCCTTAACCAGCGAATTTTCTACTCCATTCACAGACCTACTCATACGAGCCCTCTGATATGTAACCATCTCCAGCTCATACGTAGACAACTGGGTAATCTCCAAGGTATACTCTAGATAGTCTTGTGGTATTGCTTCAAGTTGAAGAACTCCGACGCCTTTGCTTGCCTCAACACTCTAGGGAAGAACCTATCCAAGAAGGTAATCACGAACTCATCCCAACTCACGGGAACTACTCCTACTACTCTACCATCCTTTCATTGGTGGTACCATATGTAAGAAACCCCCTTCAGTTGATAGGAGGCTAAGTTTGCACTCTCTTCCTTAGTCACCCCCGTAATCTAGGTGATCTTTTGCACATCCTCAATAAACTCATGGGGGTCCTCATCCACTTTCGACCCTAGGAATCAGGTGGGTTCATCTTGAGAAAGTCTCAAACTCTAGCTGTTGTTGTGTTCCCATTCCGAGGAACATGGGCCACTACCTATTGATTGACCTGAGCAGTCATCGCCTGTACCATCATCTAAAATGCCGCTCTAATCTTGGCATGAGTGAGCATCTCGGGCAAAGGATCTGTTGGTGCTGGCGGAGCTTGCTGATTGCCATCTTCATTGCCATTGTCAGAGCCATTTTAGTTTCCATTCCTTCTACCATTCACTCGGCATGGAGGCATATTTCTGCAAACATGTATAGCACGAGTTAGAAGGATAGAGAAATACTTCATCGCACGATATAGATCATGAAAAAAGGTAAAATTTCCTAAAATGTCTTGTAGCCCCTTCCTCATAAGTGTGGGGCACTTCACAGCCATGAAAAAGACCCTACTCAACAGAACTTTCAGACTCCCTAGGACGCTCTAAACATTTACCATAATACCAAGTTTGTCACGACCCGAGCTGAGACTGAATTGCGACACGTTACCTAGAACCAGAAATGGCTCCAAGTTGACCCATGGTATGAACATAGAAACTAAAGAGCATCCATAAAAGCAAAAAACAATAACTTAAACATGAATAAGTGGAAGTCTGAATAACATAAATGTAATACCCAGAAGCCCTAAGATCAGACCTGAGGGTGCAATCGGAGAAAATAGGTGTTTTCTGCACCAGGTCACAGGACGAGTCGTCTAGTGACCCGTGAGGTGCACCACGAGTCATTAGGTAAGTCGTGGTTAGGAGGATGAGCTTGGTTGGATTTTTAGTTTTAGGGTTGACCACGAGTGTAGCCACGATTCGTGGTAAACCCCCACGAGTCGTTAGGTTGGCAGTGGTCAAGGTCTTGCCTTGGATGTAGAAAAGTTTGTAGTGTTTCCAACGACTAGTCACCACGAGTCGTCAGGTAAACCACAAGTCATGGTTTCCCTCATGATAACCCATGATGCGAAATTTCCAGTGCTGGCGACAAGGCAGACCACGAGTTGTGGAAAGTGGTAACGAATCATCCAGTCCCTCTTTGGGACTGGCAGTGTGATTTTTGTGTGAAATTTTTAAGGGCTTTTCAATAATCTCCTAAACTCCTAGACTCTAACGATGTCATTTTAGGCACGTTCAAGAGAGAATTAAAGGAGTGATCAACGTAGTCCTCTCATTCCTTCTCTCAACTCACAGACTCAATACGAAGAACTCTCAAATAGACTCCTCAGGTCAAACCTAGGGCATTCGACTCTTTCTCCTCAGATTTTCGCAAGGATTTTATCAGGAATCCTTCACCAGATATGTGGGAATTTAGCAAGGAATTTGTCCTTCTCTTGTGCCCCAAAACCCATCTTAATTTTCAGCCAGATTCCAAATTATTTCATGTGGAATATTGTTGATAGTGTTTGTTGCTATGTTTCCACTAATTTATGATCATATTGTTAGCTCCTTCTGGTAATATGACTTTATCCCTAATCTAATTAGCCAATAATATGAGTATTTCATAGTTGATTAGTTATTATTGTTGCTTGACTCTATCAGTGTTAAAATTCCCATATTATTAGAACCAGATGAATTCTCACCTCAGTTGGATTCTAGTAAAGTTTCAGTCAAAATGTTAGTATCTTCAGTATTTTCAGAAATGTAAGCTAATCAGTTCGATTATAGTTAGTTCTTGAGGTGTTAGTAATGCCTCCCAGTTATCAGTTTGCAGTTCTCAGTTATCAGTTATCAGTTAGTTCTTTAGACGGTTACGATGCTTCCAAATAAGTAGATCTGACCACTCTTAGAACTACCATCTTCAGCTTTAGTTTGTTCTTTAGACGGTTACGACGCTTCCAGATAAGCAGCTCTGGCCAGTCATAGAAAACCAGTTAAAGAATCAGGTCCGATAAGACTCTCAGGGTACTTCCAGATAATTATGACTTAGTCTTGGGCCCCAGTTTCGAGCTATCAGCTTGGTAGTAGTAGTCCTGTTAGGACTATCTAGTGGGAGTACGACTTAGCACCGAGAGGGCAGGGGTTCTAGCGCACCCAGGTTCCCAAGACTATGTTGCCACCGTAGGTTATTTTTTCCCAAAATGGCCATATAGTGATTTTCACAGTTCATGCCTTTATACCCTGGCAAGGTATATTGGGTCCTATCGATGGGGTGTATACATCGAACTCCACATCTCGCTCGCGTGGTTATATGTTGGTTATAGATTCTCCCACTAGTCAGTATAGTCTCAATTCAGTTCAATTCAATTCAATTCAGTTTAGCTTAGTTCAATATCTTAGGTCCAGGACATGTTTATGACCATCAGCCAGGGTCTTTATTGACCATACTAGTTATATATCAGTTTGCAGCATTTCAAATTGTCATTTCATGTCATTTAAGTTCAGTTATTTTTCTTTATTGCATATATCTCTCACTTACTTAGTACATTGAAAATATTGACGCATACTTTCCATATTGTATCGTATCATGATACAGGCACAGGTTCTCAGTCCCAGCATAGTCAATAGTTCCCTCGGACGATATCAGCAGAAACATTTGGTGAGTCCTCATCTTCTGAGGATGAGTTTTATTTTCAGTTAGTTCTTTTCATTCAGACTTTAGAGTTAGTTGGGGGCTTGTCCCAGCAACTCATCTTTTAGTAGCTAGCTTTCAAACATAGACATAGATATTCAGTATTGTTTTTTTGATGTATTGATGCTTGTCAAATCAGATTTCTTAGATGGTTTTATTTATTTAAAGCTTTCGCTTATGTTTACTCAGTTAATTAGTGTAATGTTAGACCATGGGTTAGCTTGGGGTCACTTATGGCACTAAGTACCGTGTCTCTTCCACGGTATAGACTCGGGTCATGACATTAGTATAGTTGCATGGGGTGCCATTATCCATCATATTAGATAGAGGTACTCAGTTCACCTCTTAGTTTTGGAGATCATTTTAGAAGGAACTTGGTACTCAGGTGAAGCTTAGCACAACTTTTCACCCACAGACAGATGTTCAGGCCGAGTGGACTATTCAAATATTAGAGGATATGTTGAGAACATGCATGATTGACTTTAAAGGTAGTTGGGATGGTCACTTGCCTCTCATTGAGTTTGCCTACAACAACAGTTACCATTCGAGCATTCCGATGGCTTCATTTGAGGCTCTTTACGGGTGGAGATGTAGAAAACCTATTGGGTGGTTCAAGGTAGGAGAGTTTCACGACCCGAACATAGGCTCGGATCGAGACATAGGACAAAAAACCCTGAGAGCTTCAAGTCGACCCATGGTATGAACATGATATCTAAAATCAACATAATCAAGAGAAAGTCTAACATATGTAATAAAGCGGAAATCTAGAAATATCATAACATCTTAATACATAACACAAGGCTAAAACTGAATACATTTTATGTCTGAAAAGCCTCTACTACTGACGAGTTGATGGGAAAAGACCCCAACTAACTCACTATAGTCTAAAACTGAAAATACTCAATGCAACTGATAAAGGGCCCTCGGAAGATAAGGACTCACCAACTGAGACTAGGATATGCTAATACTGAGAGTCTGACTACTGGCGGGACTGAGTCTGAATATCCGAGCCTGTATCATAAAACGACACAACATAGAGAATGTGATTAGTACATGGAATGTACCGAGTATGCAGGGTAAGTAAAACCGTTAAGTAAATAAAACAGAGATCATGCATATCATAAAAACATTTCATCATAAGACTCTGAGAAAAGGGCTTGCATGCTATTATTTGAAAACATGACTTAAACATAACTGAATATCATAATTGAATCGAATGAGCCAAAGATGAAAGCTTTTAATCATAAGTAAAACTGAACATTGGGTCAAACCATCTGAAAACATAATATCTTACTGATGAACATGCATAAATGAAATCTTGAGGAAGAATAGGAGACTCGTCATATAACCGAAATTACCATGATAGAGCTTACGTGGTCCCGAATATAACACTCAAGTGGGAAGAACTGTCCAAAGCCTTGCCAGGGCTAAAGAAGCTACCATGATATCGATATCAAGCTGAAGGCCCCTTGGGGCAGGGGAAGCTCACAAGGGAGGTCCCGAATAATCTGAACATACCTACGTTGGCACATATCGGAGGCATAAGGTTGATTGACCCTTAGCCTACTTGGTGATAGACTCTACTCCCAAAAACATGCATATGCTCTCCATAATTTTTCAACGAAGCTACACCATTTCCTAGTGACGAAGCTGACTCATAACAAAATATGCATAAATCTGAAATGATAACATGAGGAGCCTTGGATTCAAACCATACCACAAGCGTAAAATAGTGGGAGTCTAGACCCAAAAATCCATGTGGTAAGCTAATACATGAAGTTTAGATAGTTTATGAAATATAATTGATCATATGGGCTTGCCCAATGCTTAAACATGCCTGATATAGTCTTGATCATTCGAAAACATGAACATGGACATGGGTAATTCGAAATCATACTTCCATCATACACATCTCATCATGCTTGAATACATTTATCATAGATCTCGAGTTTCTTGAACTTCCATTGATGTGCTTTATAATTTGTAAACCTTGAAAATAAAATTTGTGATTGAAAACATTGAAAAATATGCGCATTAATCATAATTCAACATTTGAAACATGCTTAGATCATACCCATGATTGATACTTAGATAATTCACATGTTGGGTATCAACTAGAATTTCATGAATTGAAGAGGGATTGGGCATGGGTGTGGAAGATTACACCCATTCTAACCCTACATTCATGGAGAAATCTGATTATGCAACCCTCTTG
The DNA here is from genome assembly GCA_018107945.1 of Datura stramonium. Lineage (NCBI taxonomy): Eukaryota > Viridiplantae > Streptophyta > Magnoliopsida > Solanales > Solanaceae > Datura > Datura stramonium. The sequence continues at coordinate 71,652 of JACEIK010004339.1, forward strand.
AATACCCAATGGAAATTTGTGGAAGAACTTGATGAATTTAAGCTTAATCACCCTAAGGAGCTTCCAGAATTGCATGCATGAAAGAGACTAGGCTTAGTATTAACTTACCCCTCTTAAAACACACCATTCTGAGATTAAAATGACGTGGTATAGGCCTTAGGAACTTTAGAATTATGGAAAATCCCATAATAAATTCGCAGGGGAAAATCCACTACCGGTCCTAACGAGGGACTACATGATCTGTCGCCACTGACCAGGACTCATGGTTTGTACTCGTTGCTAAAACTGGAATTTCATCATCATAGGTCAGCACGAGGTACACCATGACTCGTGGTGTTCCCTATGACTCGTGATGACGAAACGTAACCAACACTACTCAACTTCTTCAATCCTTCAATCAACTCATTACCACGACCGACATAACGAATCGTGGTAATGATCACGACTCGTGGTCACCCCCAAATCTCAAAATCTTTTAACCAAGTCTCCCCTCCTCCCAATGAGTCACTTAACGATTCGTGGTGCACCTCATGGGTCACTGGACGACTTATCTAGTGACTTGGTGCAGAAAATCCTATTTTCTCCATTTCAACCCTCGGGTCTGATCTTAGGGATTTCGAGGTATTACAATATCTTACCCTTGGGAACATTCCTCCTCGAATGTGGGAAATCATACTAAAATGCTGAGAAATGCAAATCATACTCAAATACTGAGTATTCAAGTTGAAAACTGACGGAGTGACTAACTCTAGACTGAATTACATGACTAAACTGAATTCCTTAATTATACATACACACATTGACATGAAAGAAATTGGGGCTCATGAGCTAAACATGAAACTGAATAGAGTACTAGGGAGGAAACTGGTACCTCAAGATGGAACTGTGCCAGGAGGGAATAGATGCTGATATGTAGCCATCAAATCTGCTTCAGCTTCCCAAGTAGCTCCCTCAACATGTTGGTTCCTCCACAAAATCTTTTCTGAGGCTACTTCCTTGTTTCTTAGCTTTTGAACCTGATGATAAAGTATTTCCACCAGAATCTCCTCATAGCTACAGTTATCCTTCACACATATACTGTCTACCGGGACAACCAAAGTCCGGTCACCTAAGCACTTCTTTAAAAGCGATACATGGAAAATTTGATGAACTGAAGCTAATTCTGAGGGCAACTCCAACTCATATGCTACCTTGCCAACACGTTTCACAATCCGGTATGGGCCAACATAACGGGAACAGAGTTTAACTTTCTTTCCGAACCTCATCACTCTCTTCATGGGAGACACCTTTAGAAACACCCAATCATCAACTTCAAACTCTAGCTGCCTCCTCCTAACATCCGCATAGGATTTTTGGCGACTCTGAGTTGTTTTCAACCTGTCCCTTATAAGCTGAACTTTCTCCATAGCCTCATGGACTGAATCTGGACCTATCAATGTTATCGAACCAACCAATAGGCGATCTACATCTCCGCCCATAGAGAGCCTCAAACAAAGACATCTGAATGCTGGAATGGTAGCTGTTGTTATATGGAAACTCGATGAGAGGCAAATGATCATCACAACTACCCTTGAAATCAATCACATATTCTATAAACATATCCTCAAGGGTCTGAATGGTCCACTCCACCTGACCATCCATTTGCGGGTAAAATGTTGTTCTAAGATGGACTTGAGTACCAAGCCCCTTCTAAAGCGAACTCCAAAACTGGGAGGTAAACTGAGTACCTCTATTTGATATGATGGACAAGGGCACTCCATACAATCGAACTAACTCCCGAATGTATAACTTAGCATAATCCTCCACTGAATAGGTAGTGTTTCCGGTAGAAAATGGGCTACCTTAGTCAATCTGTCTACAGCCACCCAAATAGAGTCATATTGTCGATGAGTGCAAGGCAAACCTGTAATGAATTCCATATTGATTTCCTCCCACTTTCAAGTAGAGATACTAATGTCTTGAAGCACACCCCAGGTCTTTGATGCTCAACCTTCACCTGTTGACAATTCGGACATTTAACCGCAAACTCTATTATGTTCTTCTTAATGCCATTCCACCAAATAGACTTCCCATTGGTCACGACACATCTTGGTGGCACCTGGATGTGCATAATCTCTGGAACCGTAAGCCTCATGCAATATCTGCTCCCTCAGGTCATCAACACCCAGTACACACAAATGACCCTTATATTGAAGTACACCACCTCCCCCTTTGGAGAAGACTTCTACCTTCTGATTCTAAATGGCTTCCCACTTTACCAAAATAGGATCCTCGTCTTGCCTAGTCTTAACATCGGTCACTAAAGATGATTATAATCCATTGACACCACCATTCGTCGAGTCAACAAGATGAACTCCTAGTCGCGCAAGTCGATGCACAACCTTCACTAACTCCTTCCTTTCCTCATCTACATGAGACACACTCTCCATAGAAAGCCTGCTAAGAGCATCTGCCACCACATTAGCTTTTCCCGGATGATAAAGGACACTCATATCATAGTCCTTCAAAAGCTCCAACCACCTTCTCTGACGCAGATTTAGGTCCTTCTGGGTAAACACGTACTGTAGGATTTTGTGGTCCGTAAGCACATCCACATGGACCCTGTATAGATAGTGTCTCCAAATCTTCAAGGCAAATACTACCTCCACCAATTCGAGGTTGTGAGTCGGATAGTTCTTTTCATGGACCTTCAGCTACTTGGAAGCATAGGCTATAACCTTACTGTGCTGCATTTATAAACAACCAAGACAAATCCTCGATGCGTCAGAATATACCACAAACCCATCGATACCCTCAGGTAGGGTCAACACTAGTGTTGAGGTGAGTCGAGTCTTCAACTCTTGGAAGTTCTTCTCACAGACCTCCGACCATTGAAACTTCACTTTCTTCTGGGTGAACCTAGTCAACAGTGCTGCAATCGATGAAAATCCTTCCATAAACCTCCTGTAGTAACCGACTAAGCCCAAGAAACTCCTAATATGCAAAGGACTAACTGGTCTAGGCTAATTCTTCCCCGCTTCTATCTTTTGAGAGTCTAACTGTACACCCTCACTTGACACCACATGGACAAAAAATTCTACTGAGCCTAGCCAAAAATCGCACTTGCTGAACTTAGCATACAACTGACAATACTTAAGAGCCTATAGCACTACCCTCAAATGAGCGGCATGCTCCTCCTCGCTCCGAGAGTATATGAGAATATCATCTACAAACACAATCACAAACATATCCAAATATGCCTTGAACACCCTATTCATCAAATCCATAAAAGTTGCAGGAGCATTCGTTAGTCTGAAAGACATAACTACAAACTCATAGTGACCATACCACTTCCTAAAGGTTGTCTTCGAAATGTCACTCTCCCAAATCCTGAGCTGATGGTATCTGGACCTGAGGTCTATCTTTGAAAAGCACTTAGCACCCTGAAGCTGGTCAAAAAAATCATCAACCTTGGGGAGAGGATACATGTTCTTGATGGTAACTTTGTTTAATTGTCGATAACCAATGCAGATCTAAAGGGAAGCATCCTTCTTTCGGACAAAGAGAACTGGTGCACCCCATGGGGATTTTCTAGGTCTGATGAAACCCTTGTCTAAGAGGTCTTTCAACTTCTCCTTCAACTCTTTTTGCTCAGCTGGAGCCATTCTGTAATGAGGAATAGATATAGGTAGCGTATCGGCAAGAAGTTCAACACCAAAATTGATCTCCCTCTCCGGAGGAATTCCCGATAAATCATCTGGAAACACTTCTGGGTACTCACGCACTGCAGGAACTGACTAGATAGTCGAGGTTTCAGATGTAGCATCCTTAAACCTAACTAGGTGATACACTCAGCCCTTAGAAATCATCTTTCTGGCCTTAAGGTAGGAAATGAAGCGACCTACAGGCACAGTTGAACTACCCTTCCATTCTAGGACTGGTTCACCCAGAAATTAGAACTCTACCAAATAGGTTCTACAATTTATTAGGCATAACATGCATGTAGCCAATCCATGCAAAAAATAACATCAATATCTGTCATGGATAGCTCTACTAAATCTGTTGAGGTGACTTTTTAAAGGACTGCGATAGGGAAATTTCTATATAACCGTCGAGCTATAACTGAATCACCGATTGGAGCAGAGACTGATAAGGGTTCTAATAGGATTTCGGGATTGACTCCAAAACTACTAGAAACATAGGGCATCACAAAAGATAAAGTATCCCTTAGAAATAATAATGCATATACATCAAGATGGAATACCCGCAACATACCAGTGACAACATCTGAGGAGACCTCCTGCTCCTGACGAGATGCTAGGGCATAGAATCTGTTCTGGCACTGACCACCACCCGCACTAGTAGATGCGCCTTGCTGAGCTGGGTGCGCTAGTGGAGCTGCTGAACTGGAGGCCAAGCCTCGGCTCCTATCATGGCCCTGTCTGGCTGCTGGGCAATCCCTAAGCATATGTCCGAGCTTCCCACACCCCAAACAAGCACCTGAATGTTCTAAGCAGTGACCCATGTGTCTCTGTCCACATTTTCTACACTCTGGAATTCTAGACTCTGTGAGCCTACTACCGTGACCTCTAGATCCTGATGCTCGTCCCCTATGATCTCGCTTGGATGTGAAAGGCACACTCATAGCCGATGGCGCTGGGGTTGATGATCTCTGGCAAGACTGCTGGTGGTGCCCGCTAGGTCTTTGCTGGGAGAGTCCAAAGCTATCAGTCCTGTCCCTCTTGGCCTCTCCCACTCACTCACCTGTACCACCTCCATCTGTTGGGCATATAGAACTATCCGAGGAAAGTCAATGTACTGATGCAACATCATGGTATTGAAATCTTAGACAAAGTAGTCTGCTATCCCATGCACAAACTGACTCACTCGGGCTCTCTAATCTATCACCATCTCAGGTGCATACTTGGACAAAAGAGTGAACTCCCAGTCATACTCCTGAATAGTCATCTTTCCTTGCTTCAGGTTCACAAACTCGGCTTCTTTAATCTCCCTCATCTCATGAGGGAAAAACCGATCCAGAAATGCGGCATGAAACTCATCCCAACTAATAAGGCTTGCTCCAACTTCCCTACTATCCTTCCATTTCTTAAACCAAATGTGTGCAACCCCATTCAACTGGTACGATGCTAGATCGACGCACTCCTCTCCAGTCACCCCATGATGTGGGTGATCTTTAGAACTTCATGGATAAACTTATGTTGATCCTCGTCCACCTTTGATCCAGAAAATTCCAGAGGGTTCATCCTCAGAAAATCTCTTACTCTTGCCGCCGCTGCATTCCCAATCTGAGGGACATACGCTACCACCTGTTGGTTGACCTGGGCGGCCAAGGCCTGAGCTAACATCGGAATTCAGCCCTAAACTCTGCATGGGCCACCTGTTCAGGTAGATGATCCTCATGGGCTGGTGGGGCCTGCTGGTGCCCATCCCCATAGCCATTCTCGTGGCCATTTCCATTACCATTTCTCCTTCCATGAACTCTGCGGGGAGGCATGATTTTACAAATGTGTATAGCACGAATTAGAAGGATAGAGATACATTTCATCGCATGACCTAGATCATGAAAGAAGGGAACATTTCCTAGCCTCTTCATCATAAGTGTGGCACGCTTCACACCCATGAAAATGACTCTACTTAGTGTGGCATTCAGACACCCTAGGACACTTCAAAACCTAATGCTCTAATATCAAGTTTGTTATGACCCGAACATAGGCCCGGATCGAGACACGGGACAAAGAACCCTGAGAAGCTCCAAGTCGATACATGGCATGAACATGATATCTAAAATCAACATAATCAAGCAGAAGTCTAATATAAATAATTAAGAGGAAATCTGAGAATATCATAACATTTGAATACATAACACAAGGCTGAAACTAAATACATGCTATGCCTGAAAAGCCTCTACTATTGACGAGTTGATGGGACAAGACCCCAACTAACTCACTGTAGTCTGAAACTAAAAATACTCAATACAACTGATAAAGGGCTCGCGAAAGATAAGGACTCACTTACTAAGACTGGAAGATGCTAATATTGAGAATCTGACTACTGGCGGAATTAAGTTTGAATATCCGAGTCTGTATCATAAATTGATACAGCATAGCGTATGTGGTTAGTATGTGGAATGTACCGAGTGTGCAGGGTAAATAAAACCATTAAGTAAAATAAAGATCATGCATATCGTAAAACCATTTCATCATAAGAGTCTAAGAAAAGGGCTTGCATGCTATTATCTGAAAACATGACTTAAACAAAACTGAATCGAATGAGCCAAAGCTGAAAGCTGTTAATCATAAGTAAAACAGAACATTGGGTCAAACCTACTAAAAACATAATATCTTACTTATGAACACGCATAACTAAAATTTCCAGGAATAATGGGAGACTCTTCATATAACCGACATTACCACGATAGAGCTTACGTGGTCCCGACTATTACACTTAAGTGGGAAGAGCCGTCCAAATCCTTGCAGGGGCTAAGGACTCTACCATGATATCGATATCAAGATGAAGGCCCCTTGGGGTAGGAGAAGCGCACAAGGGAGGTCCCGAATAATATGAACATAGCTAAGTTGGCACGTAGTTCTGAGGCATAGGGTTGACTGACTCTTAGCCTACTCGGTGATAGACTCTACTCCAAAAAACATGCATATGCTCTCCATCATTTTTCAATGAAGTTGAACCATCATCTAGTGATGAAGCTAACTCATAACAAAACATGCATAAATCTTAAATCATAACATAAGGAGCCTTGGGCTCAAACCATACCACAAGCTGAAAATAGTGTGAGTCTAGACTCCAAAATCCATATGGTAAGCTAATACACGAAGTTTAGATAATTCATGAAATATACTTGATCATATAGGTTTTCCCAATACTTGCACATGCCTGACATAGTCTTGATCATCTGAAAACATGAAAATGGACATGGGTAATTCGAAATTATACTTCCATCATACACATCTCATCATGCTTGAATACATTTATCATAGATCTCGACTTTCTTGAACTTCCATTGATGTGCTTTATAATTTGTAAACCTTGAAAACAAAATTTGTGATTGAAAACATTGAAAAATATGCGCATTAATCATAATTCAACATTTGAAACATGCTTAGATCATACCCATGATTGATACATAGAGAATTCACATGGTTGGTTAAAACCTCATAGATTTATCAACTAGAATTTAATGAATGGAAGAGGGATTGGGAATGGATGTGGATGATTACACCCATTCTAACCCTACATACCTAGATAAATCTAATTATGCAACCCTCTTGAATGCCCAATGGAAATTTGGGGAAGAACTTGAAGAATTTAATCTTAATCACCCCTAGGAGCTTCTAGACTTGCATGCATGGAAGAGACTAGTATTAGAATGAACTTACCCCTCTTATAACACACGTTTTTAAGCTTAAAATTATGTAGTATATGCCTTAGGAACTTAGGAATTACGAAAAATCTCTTAATAAATTCGTAGGGAAAAATGCACTACCAGTCCCTAGGAGGGACTAGACGACCCATCCCCACTGACCATGACTCGTGGTATGTACTCGTTGCCATAATGGAATATCATTATCATAGGTCTCCATGAGGGACACCACGACTCGTGGTGTTCCCTCCGATTCATGGTGACAAACCGTGACCAACACTGCTCAACTTCTTCAATCCTTTAATACAACTCATTACCACAGCTGACATAATGAACCGTGGTGCTGATCACGACTCGTCGTCACACCTTGGTCACCCCCAAATCTCATAATTTTAACCAAGTCTCCCATCCTCCCAACGAATCATTTAACAACTCGTGGTGCACCTTACGACCGTCTTGTGACCTGGTGCAGAAAATTTTATTTTCTCCGTTTCAACCGTTGGGTCTAATCTTAGGGCTTTCAAGGTATTACTGTGAGGCTTCATTGATAGGATCAGATTTAGTTCATGAGGCTATGGATAAAGTATAGCTTATTAGGGGAAGGCTAAAAATAGCATAAAGTCATCAAAAATCTTATGTGAATGTTAGATGGAGAGAGCTTGAGTTTGAAGTTGATGAATAGGTGTTTTTTAAGGTGTATCCCATGAAGGGAGAGATGAGTTTCATAAAGAAAGAAAAGCTTAGTCCCTAGTATGTTGGTCCTTATAGGATTCTGATGCGAGTTAACAAAGTGGCATATGAGTTGGAGTTACCAGCGGAATTAGCTACGGTACATCGAGTTTTCCATGTATCTCTTTTGAAGAAGGGCATTGGTGACTCGACCTTAGCTATTCCGGTGGAGCACATAGGTGTGAAGGATAGTCTCACTTATGAGAAGGTTTCAATTGAGATCCTTGATTTTCAGGTTCAGAAGTTAAGAAATAAGAAAGTTGCTTCAGTGAAGGTTCTGTGGAGTTATCAGCTTGTTGAGGGAGCTACATGGGAAGCTGAAGCAGATATGATGGCTAGATAACTGATGAGCCCGCAAGTGTACGGGTTGTACAAGTAATATAGTGGCCCTTTTTAAGAACCGGAATGTCGAACCCACAGGGACTGGACTACGGGGTAA